>JAXCGZ010002310.1:7500-12500 GCA_037179515.1 Halocaridina rubra | reverse complement strand
TACCATCTCCTCTCATTATTCATATCATTTTTCATTTCTTATCAATCTTTTTTTTTTTTTTTACATATTTTCTAAATGAAAATTCACAACGAATCACAATTTCACAAATCACTAATTAACTTACACAAATAGTTTTACAAATAAATTTGTTTATTCGTTTCGTTTTTACAATGTTTTTGTAAATGACAAATTGCCATGAAAATACAATTTCACAAATCTCAAATACACGAATAAATTTTATAGACTAAAAAAAAACACTCCACTACCAGGTAGGCTTTTCAGCCTGTCAGTGGGATACTTCTAAATTATAAATAGAGTTAAAAACACCATTTCACAAATCCCAAAAACACGTATAAAACTTTTAACACTAAAATAAAAATTCACTGCCAGGTAGGCTTTTCAGCCTATGAGTGGGATAATTTTATATTATAAATAGTGTTAAATACACTTTCACACACACACCACAAACGTTAGTATGCACTCGTGTGTGTGTGTGTGTAATAATTTCAGAAAACACTATCAATAAGACTGTAAACTCGCGAGTAATCACACAGAAATGAGAGAGAGAGAGAGAGAGGAGAGAGAGAGAGAGAGAGAGAGAGAGAGAGAGAGAGAGAGAGAGAGAGATCAACCTAGCACGAGGGAGTGAATGCCAGTACTCAGACACTCGGAACTAGGCACTGCCGAGCCTTGGCACCCAATGTACACACGCATGCACACACACACGTACAAACCCACCACGGACACATATTTTACGAACGTACACATGTATATATAGTGATACTGGTACCCCCAAGGTTATATGAGAGAGAGAGAGAGAGAGAGAGAGAGAGAGAGAGAGAGAGAGAGAGAGAGAGAGAGAGAGAGAGAGAGAGAGAGAGATAAGAGCTAAACACGTGGAGAGATAGATAAATAAAAAAAAAAGTTAAGAGCTAAACACGTGGAGAGAGGAGAGAGAGAGAGAGAGAGAGAGAGAGAGAGAGAGAGAGAGAGAGAGAGAGAGAGAGAGAGAGGAGAGAGAGAGAGAGAGAGAGAGAGAGAGAGAGAATGCTCAATACATAATGAAGAATTTCCTCTCTCTCAATCAGAGGATTACTTTAGTGAGCCCTTCTCTTTAAAGTGCTACTCTTTAATTCTAACACAACCTTAGAAAACTTAGGAGCAACGTTTCAAAAAGTTTTTTTTCTCTCTCTCTCTCTGCATGTGCGCACGCGTGTATTTACCTAATTGTGCTCGCGGGAAAGAGCCCTATGCTCGTGACTCCCCGTCTTGTGCGTGTATTTACCTAATTGTGGGGAAAGAGCCATGTGCTCGTGACTCCCCATCTTCTGAAGAATTAAATTTTTTTACTCACTAACACTCATCATATCTCTCCTTAAATCTATGAATGGATATAGCATTTACTGTTTCCTCATTTAGCGAATTCCAATAATCAACTATTCTTACACTAAAACAAAATATCACTCTCTGTCCACTCTATCATAACCAAGAAGGCATATTAAATCCGTTGCCACACACACACGTTTATATATATATATATATATATATATATATATATATATATATATATATATATATATATATATATATATATATATATATATATATATATATATATATATATATATATATGAGATTTTCAAGCACATATTCCAATAGGACGCTGCATATTCTAGCTCTGGCCTCACACAAGTCATGTAAATATTCCCATTTCCTGCAAGACAGTTTTAGATTTGCCTATATAGCATATGCAGTCCTTACTATACCATTTAATATGCATTTGTGATGTCACATCTTCCAATATGCTTACTCCTAGATCTCTTTCATTCGCTGTCTTTTTCAGATCAGTGCTATCGAGTTCCCAGAGCAGAGCCAGTTAGGCCTCTTACTCATACTCACTGCATTCTGAATCTCATTTGCCACTTGTCTGACCACTCACACTGACAATTTAGCTCTCCCTGAAGTTCACAGTCATTATTTTCGTCTCTCACTGGAAGAGAACTGGTCCTAAAATTGATCCCTGCGGCACCTCACTGCTAACATATCTCCAGTCAGATAGTCGAGTCTTACTATAAGCCTCTGCGCTCTACCTTCTAAATAAGTTTTAATCCATTCCAAGACATTTCCACGTACTTGTGCCATTACTTGCAGCTCCTAAATAAGTTTCCTATGTAGGATTGTATCAAATACCTTCTAAAAATCTAGGAATATGCAATCTGCCCAGCCCTCTCTTTCCTGCAAGATCCAGCTGCCTCAGCATAAAATTTTAATAAGTTTGATACAGTAGATTTGCCTTCTCTGAAGCCATGTTGTCTCAGAGACAAAATCCTGAAGGACTCCAAGTGAAGAGTTATGTGTTTTCTTACTAGTTTCTCCATAACTCTACAAAATATGCTAGTCAATGACACAAGCCTATGAATCAGAGCTGTCCCTCACCCTTTTTGAAGATAGGTACCACAAACATATACTTCCAGCATCTTGGAATTTCATCAGATTCCAGAAACTTTTCAATTATGGTGCACAGTACTACTGTCAATGGCTTAGCACATTTCTTAAGTACTTAAGGGAATAAAGTATATCATCAAGTTCCATAGCTTTAATGACCTTTAACTTCATCAACGCTTTGCATACCACTATAGCTGAAAAGACCAAGCCTCCCTCTTCAATCATGTGGACTCAGTGATCTCCAGGCAATGACTGAACAATCAGCTAGATCTATACTAGTGGCCCATGATACTTCATCTCTGCAATCTGAGGGGATGGAGAATTTTCAACTGTAAATTCTTGTCGTAGTGAAATTATAGATGCCTACAGCTTCACAAGGCATTTCAGAGATGCCTATAAGTGCCGGGTGGCAGTGACGTGCTCGATACCCACCGATCGCAATGAGTAGCACAAGAGAGCCAAGTCAGTGAGAGGTCAGATCTTGTCCGGGGTAGACGTCACGTCTACAGCTTAACAGTCTCCCCCTTGGGGGCGGGAATCCGGAATCGTTCGTGACAGGAACTGTAGGAACTGGAGTTCTGAGGAATTAATTGTTAATCTAGAAATAAATCCCTATAAAGAAAATGCTTATCTGTTATCACCAACCACGCTACCAAGACACAAAAATATCACAATTATCGGTGTAAAATAGTGGGATGAAAATCCCACCACATTGGTGACATTCGGTGGAATAATGTTCACACCACATTCTGAGGGGGTGGAGAATTGTCTACTGTAAATATTGACTGAAATTCCTTGTTTAATTCTTTACACATCTCTTCAGCTGTCTCAGTAATGCTTCCCTCTGCCTTTTACTAAATTCAAAACTGGTTCCTTAGCCTTAAGTCTCCCTCTGACAAAGCTGGGGAACAGCATAAATTTTCTTTAGCTTTCCTGGTCATATCTCTTTTATATCCCCCCTCTGCCTCTCTTCTTTGGCTTACATACTCATTTCTCGCTCATTTGTAGTGTGTGTATGTGTGTGTGGGTGGGTAGGTGTGTGTGTGTGTGTGTGTCCAGGTGTTATTTCTCTCTCTCTCTCTCTCTCTCTCTCTCTCTCTCTCTCTCTCTCTCCAGTGTGTTATGGAAGTCTAAGTAATGTTATGAAGCCAGAGGTTTTACGGCATATAAATTTTACAGTGTGTGTGTGTGTGTGTGTGTGAATGTGTGTATGTATGTGTGTGCACGTGTGTGCATTTGGTATCTTGCTGAAGCACACTCGTCTTTCTCTGCTTTTTATATCGTTTGTTCTCCATTTCTTTTAAATTTTCTTCTATTCTTTTACTTCTTTTTAGTTTATTTCTCATTTCATCCTTATTATTATTATTATTATTATTATTATTATTATTATTATTATTATTATTATTATATAATAATAATAATAATAATAATGAAAATAATAATAATAATTATAATAATAATAATGAAAATAATAATAATAGTAATAATAACAATATTAGCAATAATAAAAATTAATAATAATAGAGATAACAACAATAAAACTAACAACAACAACAACAATAATAATAATAATAATAATAATAATAATAATAACAAATTCTCCATTGCATCCAGACATTACATCACATAAAAAAAATAACTAAAAAAAAAGATAATACCTTCACGAAATCTACAAATTCCTGATCTGGTAACACTGACTGTATGGCTCAGGCACCACTGTGTACGGAGTGCCAAGTACACTGGCACGTGGGTACGTCCGTGCGTACGCATGTTATCAGGTCAAGTAAGTTCAAAAGGACTATACTTACTCTCTAGAGAGAAGCTCTTCCCAAAGCGATGCAAAAGAGCAGTTTTTACCTACCTGTAAAGAGAGAGATATAGTCAACAACAACAATAATAATAATAGTAATAATAATAGTAATAAAAATAAAAATAATAATAATAATAATAATGTTCCGGTTTTACGTCACGGACTCCCTTATCTACCAAGGGCTAGGACGATTGCCTTCTTGAGAAGGACTTGTTTAGGCAGATGTAATCGTTACCCTGAGTGCATGCCATTGCTAACCTCAAGACCGTGACGGGGCGCGAACCCTCGACCTGACATCTCAGAGTCGAGGACGCTACCGCTTGAGCCACGATAATAATAATAATATTAATGATAATAATAATATTAATGATAATAATAATATTAATGATAATAATAATAATAATAATAATAATCATAATAATAATTATAATAATAACAATTAGTCACATAATCAGAAGTTTGCTTATTGTATTAATGCTTATATTGTCATGTAGTAGGATGGCCCATGGCACCAACCGCCCGTTGCGATACCACAGCTGAAGGGTCTTCTGGACTTAAATAGGACTGTCCAGGACAGTTCGATGTTAAGTCAGATTGTCCCTTTCCTTTGTTATGTCACCCTCAGATGACAATAATGTGTATGAGTATGCATGTATGTATCTTTATAGGTGGATAGGACTAATAGCTCCTTTTGCTGAAATGAATACCACAAACTCTCTCTCTCTCTCTCTCTCTCCCCCCTAAG
>JAXCGZ010002309.1:67500-70895 GCA_037179515.1 Halocaridina rubra | reverse complement strand
CGATGAATATATATATATATATATATATATATATATATATATATATATATATATATATATATATATATATATATATATATATATATATATATATATATATATATATATATATATATATATATATATATATATATATATATATATATATATGGTATTTTTTAGAAGAGAGGATTACAAAGAAATAAGTGCCGAAAAAACATTTTTGGTGCGTCCTAACCTAACTTAACCTAACCTAACCTCACCTAGGGGAATGCGTCCTCCCTAGCAGGGGGCTTCATATTCCATTGACCCCCTCTTCGAAAATAATACTATATATATATATATATATATATATATATATATATATATATATATATATATATATATATATATATATATATATATATATATATATAGAGAGAGAGAGAGAGAGAGAGAGAGAGAGAGAGAGAGAGAGAGAGAGAGAGAGAGAGAGAGAGAGAGAGAGAGAGAGAGAGAGAGAGAGAGAGAGAGAGAGAGAGATGTAACTTAAGACTAAACTGATGAAAGATTGTAAAAACGTAGTTTGGGGCTGTAAAAAATGTGACAGCCTTTTTATCAATTTATCACTTGCAATGCATTTTCAAGTTAAATATTAAGTACCAACAAAAGCAATAATACGACCAAATTTTTAATTAAAAACATGACCTTTTTTCCTTATCTGCAGACTTTATTACATAGTAATTGAAGTATGCTGTTAGGTTAGCGCTGGTTAACATATAATGAATATGAATGAACGAGTCCTCTACATGTAATGAACAAGCACCAAAATATCTACCTATTCAAAGACTGCAAAAGCAATACAGTTTTGCTGTTGTTGGCACAGCCGACGAGTGGCGAATAACTGAAACCTACGCCTGGAAGGAAGTGATTCATTTGCATATTTGACAGACGTTTTCTAAGCTAAACTAAGCTAAAATCATCCGATTCGTGGATTTCATGTAAGTCAGTATTGCCTTCTTTTTTTTTTAAGTAGATTTGTGTGATTTTAATACAGTGCACTCGCAAGGAATAACGGAAGACGTTTCAACGGATTTCATTCATACCTTTTGGGTAGTTTACAGTTTTGCGGGCCATGCCGCTCAACGACCTCACCCCTCCGCTCAAGTAAGTAGATCGACCCTACCCTGTATGATGGGGGCTTCGCCCCCCTGGCTAAGAGGTTAGGTAGGTATTTTTAGCTAGGATAGTAAAAAATTGTTTCGTATGCCTATTGTCACCATATTTGTTGTGTATTCATCCGCCAGTTCTCTAGTTAGAGCCTAGCGCCATCTATTGGTAGGTTTTGAACATTGGTATGACCCTCAAAACTGTAGGTGTTCCATACCTTTTTATACTGAGCTTTGACGTCTGAGAAGAAATTCATAACAAAAACCAGAGTGATAGCAGAGGTAACGCCTCTAGTAGTGGGCATGATGGGCAGCAGGGCGATGCACCAACCAAACTGCATCAGAAGGAAAAAGAAAGCCCAAACCATCCATATCCGCAAGAAGCGTTTGATTCCCTGTGAAAAGAAATTCCAAAAACATAATAATAATAATAATAATAATAATAATAATAATAATAATAATAATAATAATAATAATAATAATAATAATAATAATAATAATGGCTTTTTCTCTTTTTTCACACGAGATCAGTAGATTTTAAGTAAGTTTTAAGAAGTTACCAATACACCATTCAAGCTGAATTAACAAAAATGGTCAGCCTGCAAAAGATCATAAATTATACTCATCCAACTTCGGCAAGTATATAGTCTGAATTACAGGAGTTTAGTAAATATAATCTCAATATCCAAACTCAGAGGTTCAGGACGAAAACCGATATTGTTTAAATTAGGAAACATAAAAAACTTGAATTTACCTATCCAGTTAAGCATGTACATATTATCCTTAAATTAAGTCGTGTTGTAATTTGTTCACCTTTTTCTTCTTCTTCTTCTTCTTCTTCTTCTTCTTCTTCTTCTACATCTTTTCCCGATTTTATGTGGAGTCGATGTTTCTGGCCAGTTATCTGTACTGGCCATATTTTGGTTTTGGCGAAATGTTTATGGCCGGATGCCCTTCCTGCCGTCAACCCTCCCCATGTATCCGGGCTTGAGACCGGCACCAAGTTGAGGCTGGCTTGCCCCCCTCAGTGGCTGGGTTTTTGTTCACTTTTTTCTATCCCATTCTAAAGATAATGATGATTCATATTGTCATCTTATAAACTATAACCGAGTAGTCTATAGAAGTCACAGATTACTAAACCATTTAAATCTTTTAAGGTTAACCTCATCTTATGTAACAGATACACATATCTAAAATTGCAGGTGGAGAGCTACTGCTCACAAGTAAACTAAATGAGACATATGGCTTAAATAATTTCCAGAATTATTGTTTCATTAACAGTAATGAGATGAAGCTCTCTAAGTGCTTTGATTTAATTTTTCATACAGCTTTCATTACTTATGAAAGTGATGAAAAATGTATGTTATCATTATGATAATGATATAATGCCTTACCCAGTTAAAAAGAAAGTAACGTTTCTAGATTAATAATTTACACGAATCTCTGGAATTTTATACAACAAAACTCTGATAATACAGACCTTTTTAACTCCATAAATTAGCAGAAAGGAGTTAATCCAGTATCCAGTGTATAGTATTGCACTAGCAAAGCTCATTCCTTTATCTGTCGAGATAATGTAATAGAGATTTTAAACAGAAACACTCTCGAGAGAATAGGAACTACTTTACTTAGAAAAAAAAAACATTTATTCAGCATAAAATCTAGATCAGATTCTATAAAATCTCGTTCATTTCATGCAAGAAATGTATATATTTTATTCTTTGGTTTTATAGTGTTAGAAAAATATACCTTATTCTCTCTAATAATACACTGGTTCCCTAAGATTCTATAAAAAAAAAAGATAAAATAATGTGACTTATAGTGACAATGAATTTGTTGATCTGTGTATACAGTATTGTGAAAGTTCATAACCCTGGCTCACAATCTCTCAAAACACAAATATACATACATACATATACCTTGGCTGTTTCCCCCTTAAATTGGGGGGTAGCCGACATCAAGAAAGGTATAATTCACAAAAATACGCCAAGGAGGCTCAAGTGAGTAATATGTTGACATTACATATTCAGAGTAAGTTAAGGTTAACTTACAAAGATTCATTTTTATGCATAATGTTTCTAAAATCAACACAACGAAAGATAAAATTAAACTACCAGATTTACCTAAAGTTTCGTTAAAAGAAGTTTACCTTCAATTGTCTTTAAATTTCAGTCTAAGTACTGTACTATACTAACCAAATTGTATTACCATATTTTACCAATAAAATCCTCTCTGCTACTACATTCAACACGAGGTCTTTGGGATGCG
>JAXCGZ010002309.1:50000-62500 GCA_037179515.1 Halocaridina rubra | reverse complement strand
ATAATGTGTTGGATATTGAAAATATTGAGTATGAACCACCAATTGGAAAGAGTGACCACTGTGTGTTGTTGATGGAGTATATCATTGAAGACATTCTTCCTGAGAGTAGAGGCACTGAGGACATGAGGAGGAACTATCAGAAAGGAGATTACATCAAAATGAATGAGCTTTTTGCAGTTATTGACTGGAGAACCTTATTTTACAACAAATCTGTACAAGAAATGTATGACATCTTTTGTGAGAAATATGGGAAGATAGTAGATTGCTGCATACCTGTCACCAAAGTAGGTGTAATTCATGCCAGAGAGAAATGGTTCGATAATGGGTGTAAAAGAGCTAAGGAGTGGAGAGACAAATGCTGGAAAAGGTATAGGAGGAGAAAAAACATAAATGCCTGGCAAACCTACAAAAGAGCAAGAAATGACTACCTAAGTAAAAGGAGAGAGGCAGAGAAAGATTATGAGAGGGACATCACCAGGAAGGCTAAAGAAAATCCCAAGCTTTTCCACAGCTTTATCAGAGGAAAACTGAAGGTAAAAGAACAGGTTTTAAGGCTAAAGAGAGCGGATGGAAGCATCACTGAGACGGACGAAGAGATCTGCAAAGAATTGAACAAGGAGTTTCAGTCAGTATTTACAGTAGAAAATACCCCACCCCCTCAGATTGCAGTGATAGAAGCTCAAGGGCCGGTATTAGAGAACATCAACCTTACAGCCACAGAGGTATGCAAGGCGCTGATGGATTTAGATGTTCATAAAGCTACAGGTCCTGATGACATATCCCCTCATGTGCTTAAAAAATGCGCAAACACAATATCAGTGGCACTAAGTATCATATTTAAGGAGTCATTGGAGTCGGGGGAGATTCCAAGATGCTGGAAACAAGCAAATGTGATACCTATCTTCAAAAAGGGAAGGAGGGATACGGCTCTGAACTATAGACCAGTTTCCTTGACCAGCATAGTTTGCAAACTTATGGAGAAACTACTAAGGAAACATATCTCTCTTCACTTGGAATCCTTCAACTTTTTATCAGTGAGGCAACATGGCTTCAGAGAAGGAAGATCAACAGTAACAAACTTATTAGAATTTTATGATGAGGTAAGCCAAATCTTACAGGAAAGAGAGGGTTGGGCAGATTGCATATTCCTAGACTTCCAGAAAGCGTTTGACACTGTTCCACATGGGAGACTTATTAGGAAGCTGCAATCAATGGCTAGAATAGGTGGAAATGTCTTGGAATGGATAAAAACTTACTTAGAAGGAAGGGAACAGAGGGTTAGAGTAAGACACTCAGTGTCTGAATGGAGAAGAGTTAGTAGTGGAGTTCCACAGGGTTCAGTTTTAGGGCCACTTTTGTTCCTTGTATATGTAAATGACCTACCAGAGTCTGTAAATTCATTCATGAATATGTTTGCAGATGATGCAAAGATTGTGAAGAAAGTAAAAAACGAGAACAATGGTAGAGAACTTCAGGAGGATCTAAATAATCTGCATGAGTGGTCAGAAAAGTGGCTAATGAAATTCAATACCTCAAAATGTAAGGTAATGAGAATGGGTACAAGTGCAAGAAGGCCCAAGCTTGACTACTCGGTGGCTGGAGTACAGCTTCAGGAGACAGAAAATGAGAGAGATCTAGGAGTAAACATATTGGCAGATTTGTCTCCAGAAATACATATAAATGGCGTAGTAAGGGCAGCATATGCATTCTTATCAAATGTAAGGGTAGCCTTCAGGCACATGGACAAGGAAATGTTCAGAAATATTTATGTAACCTATGTGAGGCCAAAACTCGAATATGCAGCCCCCTTTTGGAATCCGCACTTGAAAAAGCACATAGCTAAGCTTGAAAAAGTTCAAAGACATGCCACGAAACTGGTGCCAGAAATACGCAATCTCGGTTATGATGAGAGGCTGAGGGAATTAGACTTGCCATCACTCGAAGCTAGAAGAGTAAGGGGGGATATGGTGACAGTCTTTAAATTCCTTCATGGTTATGATAGAGTGGATAGGGATCGATATTTCGATATGGCTGGCTCTAGAACTAGAGGTCATAGTTTGAAGCTTCGGAAGAAAACTTGTTTGCAGGATGTAAGGAAATACTTTTTCAGTGTAAGAGTAGTTGATAATTGGAATTCGCTAAGCGAGGAGGTAGTTAATGCTACCTCAATCCATAGTTTTAAGGACAGGTATGATAAGTATCACTAAGTCTAAAAATGGAACCGATCAGGAGACGGGAAGATACGAGCTTTGGGCTCTTTCCCGTAAACACAATTAGGTAATCACAATTAGGTAATCACACCCACTCCATCTAAATTAGTCATATATTTCAAGATAAGTGATACACTTACTGTTCTCAAAGTTTTGACTCTGCTTTCGATATATATATATATATATATATATATATATATATATATATATATATATATATATATATATATATATATATATATATATATATATATATATATATACACACACACACTGTGTATATATTAGGTGTATTTTTAGGATAAGTGATACACTTAGATTTCTTAACGTTTAGACACAACTTTTAATAGTTGTATGTAATGTTAATTATAACGTCAAGTAAGAAATAGTTTGACTGAGTATTTAAACTTGACTCTTGTGATATGCTTAGCTTTAAAAAATATTAACAACTTCAATCAAACACAAAAAAAAATAAAAAATATATATATAAAATACACCAGCATTACACATGGAGATAATAATAATAATAATAATAATAATAATAATAATAATAATAATAATAATAATAATAATAATAATAATAATAATAATAATAATAATAAAAATAATAATGATAATAATAACAATAATAATAATAATAATAATAATAATAATAATAATAATAATAATAATAATAATAATAATAATAATAATAACAATAATAATAATAATAATAATAATAATAATAATAATAATAATAATAATAATAATAATAATAATAATAATAATAAAAATAATAATGATAATAATAACAATAACAATAATAATAATAATAATAATAATAATAATAATAATAATAATAATAATAATAATAATAACAATAATAATAATAATAATAATAATAATAATAATAATAATAATAATAATAATAATAATAATAATAATAATAAAGTATATTATGATACTTAAAATGACGCAAAACAAAAATTGATCACTGTGAACATATTAAAATCTGAATAAAATATTAATATGAAATACAGGAGACAAAACAATATTCAAACGTTACTTACATTTCCACCATACAAGAATGGAGGGAGATTAATATGATAATATTAATATATCACGTAAATAATGTTATAATAATTGTTACCCTCTAAGCACTAAAACTTTAACTTGCGTGACAATCGAGCCCATAATGTGGCATTGAGTGTTCACATCCTGTCTAACTCTCAAGGGGGATCCCCTCTTTACATGCGACATGGAAACCTAGTACATATTTACTCATGCTATACAGTTTAATTTTCAGTTTTCCACTATTTCCAACGGGATTTTTCCCTAGAGATATGACACCACTCATTTCTCATATCGATATGAAAATGACGAAAAGTGTTATGAAAAACAAAATTACTCATTTTAAATTAGAAAATTAGAAAATGTCCATCCCATACATGTTATTTGTGCAAGCAAACTACATGTGTATGTAATATATTTTTTAGAAACAATCTGCCAAGTAATTATGTGCATTTATATGTACTGTGTGCAAATCTGTTTATCACGAAAAATGATCTCATAATATACGGATGAAAAGGGATCACCTTCAATGGAAAATGATACGGCAGTGCTGAAAACTTCCAAACCACGTTTAGGTTCATCTTCAGAACAAATGAATTGAAAAAAAAAATAAAGTAAACTAAACAAGACTGTGTAATGAAAGATAATATACCAATAAATTTAAATATAAAATATATTAAATTTATCTTAAAGGTACAGGAACGGGTTTATTCCATGCTGGCTTATTTATCATTTCTCTACATAGCATTTTACTATTTTTCTTGAATTTCAGAAATTAGTGGAGTCAAAGCAGAATTTACCTTTATTTAAAATAAATTCACAATTAGGTATCATCTGAATTAGAGCGGTTTCAAGAAAATTTTCGAAGAAAATATGATTAAAATGAACTATTTCATTACATGCTGGCCTTTCCTCCTCCCATTACTTTTCTGTGTCTTCACATCTGTAAAGGGTAGTTTACACGGTCAAACGGTTCGTCGAAAGCGGTTCAACAGACCAGTGTTTGAAGTTATGTTCGAACGTGTGAACGGGGTATTTGGTTGTCGAACACGTTCCGTGTTCGACAACCAAATACCCCGTTCACACCTTCGAACATCACTTCAAACACTTGTCTGTCGAACCGCGTTCGACGAACCGTTTGGCCGTGTAAACCACCCTTTAATCTCCATTTACCTCAGCCGCTCTCCTCATAGCACTCATCCAAGCAGCTCTGGATCTTCCAACTCTACTGGTACCCTGAGGAGCCCATTTGACCTAGGCACGTATTTTCCTCCCATGGTAGGTGTGAAAGAGGCCCAAGTCATTTCTATCTTCCTTCATTGCATCATCGACATGTGGCACTTTGATGTTCCGGTTTTACGTCACGGACTCCCCTTTCTACTAAGGGGTAGGATGGTTGCCTTCTTGTGAAGGACTTGTTTTGGCAGATGTAATCGTTACCCTGAGTGCATGCCCTTGCTAACCTCAGACCGTGACGGGGCGCGAATTCTCGACCTGACGCCTCAAACTCGCGGACGCTACCGCTTGAGCCACGGTAACTACACATGTGGCACTTTGATCATTCCCCTTATTTTATCATTTCTCAATCAGTCTTTCCATCTAACTTTTAATATTCTTTAAATAAATGAATAAATAAATAAGGTATTTGGATTCTGTCCTGTTTTAACTGAATATATATGTTGACTTAGTCTTTTTAGAAAATAATTTCATTTAGACGGGCATATTACCTTTCTTAAATTATTTTTAATTATAATAATGAGAAGGTAAGTCAGCTTAACTTTAAATGAACATGTATCTTCCTTTCCAGCACGCTTGACCCAGAAAAAGATAATCATCTAGTCTTTATAGATATCTGAAATAACAGAGAACCTTCCAAATGAAAATCACAGTATAGAACACTTACAAATAACCTCTCATATGGTAATTTTTATTCTAGCCGTTAGTATAATGTGAAACTTATTATATTATCTCTCATGTTTTCGAGAGCATTACGCAATCTTAGTCCAAAATTCATGACAAAAGTATTTAAAACTAGAGTTTCGATTGCTAAGAATATGTTACTCGCCCCATAGTACGAAAAACTGTCATAATGATGCCCTTAAGACGTAAAATGATAACTACCAAATGGAAAAAAGTTCCTAGATTGCCCTTTGCGTAATATATTTTTTTCTAGTGCTGACAGCGTTAGCTCTTTACTTTTTTGTTTATGATTGTGACAAAAGGACGGGCCAAAAATAAAATAAAATTAAACAGACACCACCGAGCCTGGGCACGAAGAATACATTAAGTAAAAAGTAACAGAGATGGAGAGTGTAATGACTTGTCAGATGTGAAGGATAATAAGAGGTGTGTAATGAATATCCGAGAATATTCAGTGTTGATGTAGGCATAACAAATAACCGTAACTGAAGGAAGACTTAACATTGAACTGTCCTGGACAGTCCTATTCAAGTTTAAAAATCCTTACAGTGTTCTATAGGGTAAGAGTGGTCGCTGTGGTCAAGTAATAGCGTTCTCGACTTTGAGGCGTCAGGTCGAGGGTTTGCGGCCCGCCACGGTCTGAGTTTAGAAAGGGCATTCACTTAAGGTAATTATCACACCTGTTAGAGCCAAAGACCTTCGCATTAAAGCACCATCCTAGCCCTTACTATAAAAGGAAGTCCGTGACGTAACACTGATCATTTACGGTATTCTATATAGATGTTTTCATTTTAAAAAATGACTCCCAAGATATGGTTACAAACTGTACCAAAAAACAAGGAAGACCTCTCAAATTATATATAAAATTGCCATATGCCTTTAAATTTGTTAAAAAGAGTAAGTCAGCACGAATAATGAGTGGAAACTTGACAACCTCCAACTTTATTATTGATTCACTGAAGCAACATCAATGAATAAGATGTGATAATATAATAATGTTATCTCTCAATGTGTTAATTCAAGCCAAGGTCAATTCTCCTTGAAGCTAATAATTTGTAGCATTAAAAAATAAAACACAATTCGTTATCCTAAAAATAAAGAGTGAAATGAGATTATGAAAGTCTGAAACACTATCTTAAACATCTGCATCGTGGATATATATATATATATATATATATATATATATATATATATATATATATATATATATATATATATATATATATATATATATACCTCTGCTACCAAAATATATTATTACATCTCAAGCTAAGGAATCGATCATGGATGAAGAAATAAGCGCTGTTGTTTAACACTTAATTTAATGGGTAGGTACAGACTTCCTCTAGGCCATAATGCTCCCTGTCCTCTTAACGTCAGTGTTCTTGGATAGAGTTCTTACAATACTCTGCCTGATCTAACACTCTGCTTGACCTATTTAAAACCCCGAGTCGTTCAAAACACATAACAAATAGAGGGTGGGCATGGCTTGCACACATGCCACCTCCAATCACATTTAGAAGTTCAAAAAAACCCACTTGGGGAAAATACCCCATAGCATATGGTGTGGGGAGGTAGCTACAATGAAGGGTGTTCTCCAGCTGGAAATGTAGGGCCATTCTCAATAACAGAAAAAGTAACCTAAACATTCCCTATTTGACCCCGGGGTGCCAGAACACTTGACTTGGCCCCCTTGGGAATTATCTATACGTCACTCCCCATAACCCACTCTAGAATTATCCTTTTCTTGAGATACATTAACTTACAACAAAAATAGGGATGGATAGCATCTACAAACATAACAGAGTGCATGCAAAAACATAATAGCATTGTAAAAATTCATATTAACTCAAGCACATCTAGAGACATTATGAATCACAAGAGTTTATGTTATCAATATTAAAACTAGTTAACACATATCATTATAAGCCATATGTAAACATAATTATCTATTCAGCTTACCTTGTACTCTGTATTACATATCAATGTTACCATATGCTCTTTAATGCATACCATAGTTATGTGAAAAATTCATTTCGAATTCATTAGCAAGGGCACTCTCAATATATAATTCATATGATTTCCCCCCCCCAAAAAAAAAAACTTTTCTAATAACAATCATTCTACTTAAATAATTTCAATTAGCAGATAAAAAATGTCTAATTATTAATAAATAACAGAATTAATACTAGTATCCTACAATAAAGAAAATAAAACAGTTTCATCTAAGAGAAAATTGTTCAATAATACTCATCAAATGACAAAAAAAAAAATATAGTACTCAAAGAAAAAAACTGCTCATAAGTCACAGTTATTCAATAATGCTCATAAACGACAGGATGACACATACTCTACTGAAACTATGGTAACTATTTCTCTTACGTCTACAATACTGCTTCTAAGGGGGCATTGTGGCTTTCTTAACTTAAATCTTATGATCTTAAAAAAAAAAAAATACCATAGAGGGTCTGGAAGAGACGGGAAAACATTTTATATGGTTTCACTGTAGAGAATTTTCAGTCTCCCGTGTTATGTGCTATTCTACGGGGAACTATGCCCCTTTTTTTTTATGCTTAAACAGTTACTCTGGTTGGGTCTTTATTTTATTATTATTGTTGCTTGTGTTTTAGCTATCATGTATTTTGTTATTATTGTATTGGTTGTTGTTGTTGTTACTGTCGTTATCATTCCTGGTATTATTATTATTATCATTATTATTATTATTATTAGGTTTATTGCTGTTGGTATTTGTATTATTATTATTAGCATTAGTCTTATCTTTTCCAATATTTTTATTCATTATCTTACCCATCTTTATTGTTTTTTCTATTTTTATTATAACTATTTTTTTGTCATTTATATGTACAGTATATGCACTCAGGTGTGTGTGTGTGTGTGAATATGTGTGTATGTATACGTATTTATATGTATATGTTAATGCACGTGCATGGTGTATGTGTGCATGCATATATATATATATATATATATATATATATATATATATATATATATATATATATATATATATATATATATATACACACACACACACACACACACACACACACACACACACATATATATATATATATATATATATATATATATATATATATATATATATATATATATATATATATATATATATATATATATATACATATATATATATATATATATATATATATATATATATATATATATATATATATATATATATATATATATATATATATATATATATATATATATATATATATATATATACACACACACACACACACACACACATATATATATATATATATATATATATATATATATATATATATATATATATATATATATATATTACATGTAGTAGGTTGGCTCATGGCACTAGCCTCCCGTTGCGATACTACAGCTGAAGGTTTTTTTGAACTTAAAAACGACTGTCCAGGACAGTTCGATCTTTAGCCTTCCTTCAGTTACGGTTCTTTTTCTATGCCTACAGCTACACTGAATATTCTTGGATATTCATTATACATCTCTTATTATCCCTTCACATCTGACAAGTCATTACACTCTTCATCTCTGTTTCTCTTTGAATTATGGATTTTTCGTGCCCAAATCCAATGAGGGCTGTTTTATTTTATTATTTTTTGGCCCGTCCTGGTGTCACAATCATAATATATATATATATATATATATATATATATATATATATATATATATATATATATATATATATATATATATATATATATATATATATATATATATATACATATATATATATATATATATATATATATATATATATATATATATATATATATATATATATATATATATATATATATATATATATATATATATATATATATATATATATATATAATATTTTGTTTTTAGTTATTCTTCTGTTTGGTTTGTGTGATTTTGTGCTTTTTGGTCCATGTTTTATTAATGGGATTATCTACTTATACTGATCTATATTCGTAATTTGTGATTAACATATTCTATTGTTAATGACTTGACGTAATATTAGCGGCCACCCATGTGGTGTCTTGTGTGGGTAAGTTAGACAGGAGCTCTTTCTTCTTTGTATTGAAATTTCAAGATGTGTGTTATCAAAGAGACAACAGATTTGTATCTCATCCCATTGGCCTTTCGCACTTCTGTCTCCCTGATCGATAGATGTAATGAACGTTATCAGAGAGATGACAGATTTATAGCTTAAGTCCTATAGCGTTTCGCATTTCGGTTGTCAGGATCGATAGCCAGCCTCCATAACAAACTATACATTGTACATACAAATATAGGTGTATACTTGGTAGAGATGTATAGGTAGAAAAGTATACATGCATGCACTTATGTTAGTGTTCATTTTACCAGACTGGCGTCCTTTAGGCACGCCCCTCACACTATAGGTGATTGGTTATTTCCCCCTTCTCTGGAAGCCTATTGGTGGAGGTATCACCAAGAATACCACACCCTGCCAACTTGGTGATACAAAAGAGTCAACCCACGACCGAGTATGTCAGAAGCAGTCAGAGAGATTCAGAGTCATGTGGGCGCTTATACAGTTAACATTTATGTTAAGGGGATGGGGGCATTAAGGCTTAGAGGAATCATGTAGCTTCTAAATAAATTAAGTGTTAAGTATCTTTGCATATCTATTATCACCTTGCATGAGACAGCCCTGGCTAACGAGACCGACTACAATTACACCAGTGCTATACCGCCGGCTACGATACCATACAAATACCACACTGGTAGGTAGAGAATATCTATGCGACACTGGTAAGCAACGTTAGAATTAACATCTTATACAACATCTGGTGACACACTGGTAGAACATAATTCTACGACTTGTGTTAAGATATGCAACACGACATCTTGGTGGCATCTGTAGAGATATGCTCATACAAAATCTTGGTGGCATCTGTAGAAATATTCTAATACGACAATTTGGTGGCAGCCTAGTACGATACCACGCCTAAATCACCATGAAGAGACAAGAAATTATATGCCAGTGAATCTCATGCTTAAAAATATGCAAGATATAGAAGAATTTTTAAGGTATCTCTGGAAGAAATGTCGAAGGAAGCACGAGTCATACATCACCCTCTTCATCCCCGTCCCTGTACAGGAAAGGCGCCCAGCTGGCAATGCTGCAATGACGCTGTAGAATTTGGTGACATCCATGGTGATTTTTTTCAAGTGAAATTGCGCTTCAGTGATGGAGAACCATCTAGGAACTGAAGTCTCCATGATGGCAGGAGGCTTTATTGTTATGAAGTTGGCCTTCCCTGAATCTTCGTCTCCAGAATCCAGCAAGGCTGGCAGTCTCATCTTCACCAAAAATTTTGAGAAGTTGGCTCTGGTTTTCTTGGCAGGTCACTCCGAAGGGCAACACTTTTTGTAGAGGGAGAACTGAGATACAGCTTGGGACCCTTTACAAATTTATTAATATAGACTGGAACACAACTTAAACCCTGCAAACCAAAAGAATAAACCTAACTAAAATTTAGGCCGCAGAAAAATATCATTTTGAATAGTTTATAAGAATGTAAATACAGATTTACAATACAATAAAAAAAAAGTCATTCATTTAAATATCATGCCTAATATTCATCATTATTCAGACACAACATCTTACTCAAAAAATATTCATTTACTCATCCTATTTTGGGTTTTTCTAATATCCAAGATTGAATTATCATGTATATTCTTTGGTTTTTAACATTATTCTATCTTTATCTATCGACCATGCTGCACGCCACCATATTGAGAAATGAAATGGCGGGCTTACTGATCAAAACAAAACAACTAAGACAAAGAAAACGACACAATTCATTACAAAGAAAACGGATATTATAAATGGGTAACATAAATAAAACATATTCTCCACAAATGTACTGTATATACTTTCTTTGTCTCTATTGATGTTTCTAATTTATACTGTCGTGGAACCACACATTTTTCGTATAGGAATCAGAATTATTTTAGGTTCTGTAGTGTAGCGGTTGCTTATTAAGTCTTTTGTTTTCAGTGAAGTTATTTTTCTGTTACACTACTAACGCATAGTTTATTTATGTATGTTAAGCCTTAGTTTAATTCTATACACATAATATTTAGCTTCATTCTGTGTGCATATTTTAATATTTGCACGAACCTGCATATTCCGACATTCATTTGTTCAGACCGGGGAATAATGAACTGTTATTTTTATAGTCGAACTGGATGTGTATTTTCTAGCCAAGAACGAGAGGGTAGGTCAGGACACAATGGTCAACATAAGTTATTGCAATTTAGTGAGGCTTTTGTTATCATATCCGCTATTTGAGAAGAGTCTATAGCCGTGTCTCCAACTAGATGACTTCAGGCCATTTATGTATATATGTTTCGATTAGTTTTCTTAGATTCTACTGATATGGCGGTAAACAATACTGTCTGTTTTAGCGTTTTCAACATGTATATTTACGGCCTCCTCATAAGTAAAGTAGATGGGATCATTTATGGGTTGTTTCTTGTTTATTCATCTAGCTTTGAATGGGGTATAAAGAGCAGAAAAATTCAATTTATTCCTATAAAATGTTTTTTAGGCTATATCCATCTCCTTGAGCTAGTCCTATGTCCTTTCCATCTGTTATTAATAACTTGGGGATTTGGTGGTATTATTGTAGGAACGTGGACAGAGCGTTAGCTATTTATGTTTCCCCACATATTCTAACATGCTTAGGTATAAGTTCTTATTTTATAATGTATAATATATGGTGGCTTGTCCATATTAGACCCAAGTTTATCCAGAGTTCTAGAAAAAAATTGAAGCAAACCAATTTTAATAATACATATAAAGAAATAATCTGTTTTTAAAACTCAACACGGCTTCAGGAAGGATCTATCTGCACAAACTGCCTCAACACATGTTACTGACACATTATACAAAAACATAGATTGAAATGAAATATCACCACATTCCCTATGTGACATCTCCAAAGCTTTTTACATTGTCTCCCATCCGATTCACTTAAGGAAAATGAAAGGCTTGCATAACTATAACTAATCGCATGTAGTCAATAAAAATAGAATACCACCTATCATCAAAGCTCTGTATTGAATTTGGTGTCCTACAGGGTTCTGTACTCGGTCCCATACTTTTTAATATATTTATAAACAATTTACAAACTGTTTCTAAGAACGCCATGCTTCTCTAATTTACTGATGATGCTCAGTTTCTTCTCTCCAAAAATATGGAACATCTTGACCTCCCAGTCTTAGAAATTGAATCGGCAACTGGTTCCACATGGAGGACTCATAAGAAGCTGCAAGTAA
>JAXCGZ010002309.1:42500-45000 GCA_037179515.1 Halocaridina rubra | reverse complement strand
GTTATTAGCCGTCTATGAATAGCGCGTTTGGGCTTTACTCCAAAATACTTGTTTGCGCGTTTGTTGATTAGCTTGGTCTTCTTGACAAGGCCTTGTCACATGGTGTCAACGCATGTGCATAGTTTTAATTGCCCAATTGGCATTGTACGGATTGTTTGTGTATCTGTGAACTATTATTGCCAGGCTCTGCGTATGCAGATATGCTAACAAGATTGTTACTTTGAAATATTGTTAGAAAGACTAATATAAGTCTGATAAAGAGACAAAATAGTTTATTTAGGCTAATACCAAGATGGAATGATCTAAAAAGTAGCTTATTTGCTTTTATACATTCTCTAGTATTACTTCTGACAAGGACATCGTGAGAATTCATCAGCCTGAAAATTTGGGCTATCTTAGATCACTACAGTCCATTACAGGGCAGTGCGATTGTAGAAATCGCAATCGCCAGAATCTTACCAATACTGAGATGCCTCTAACCAGTAGTTTACTAGAATATTACGAAACTTTTTTTTTTATGATTGTGACACCAGGACGGGCCAAACAAAAATAATAAGATAAAACAGCCCTCATCGGGCCTGGGCACGAAGGGTATATAAAGTAAAGAGAAACAGAGATTAAGAGTGTAATGACTTGTCAGGTGTGAAGGGATAATAAATGTATAGTGAATATCCAAGAAATATTCCGTGTTGATGTAGGCATAAAATAAGAACCGTAACTGAAGGAAGACTTAACATCGAACTGTCCTGGACAGTCCTATATAAGTTTACAAATCCTTCAGCTGTAGTATCGCAACGGGCGGCTGCTGCCATGGGCCAGCCTACTGTACAAATATATCAAATGATACGCTTTTCATTTCATATTAAGAAAATCAGACATCCATCTATGTTTTGTGTTACCATGCATAACTCGAAGAGGAAATTGATAATGGATATAGCTTAGTGAGAGAGAGAGAGAGAGAGAGAGAGAGAGAGAGAGAGAGAGAGAGAGGAGAGAGAGAGAGAGAGAGAGAGAGAGAGAGAGAGAGAGAGAGAGAGAGAGATTCTTGACGTTCCTTAATGCCTGCGAATCCTCTGTCAGTTTGTGTTATAAACTCGCGATTGCTCTTTGGCAGGGAACTATGCAGAGCAGTTCATAGACCTTTGAGAGAGAGAGAGAGAGAGAGAGAGAGAGAGAGAGAGAGAGAGAGAGAGAGAGAGAGAGAGAGAGAGGAGAGAGAGAGAACACTAAAGTCTGTTCCGGGGTAGGTAGCCCTTGCCAACTCAACAGGCAATATGAGAGTACTAATAGATGTTTGAGGTACATAATGGAAGGGTATCTTCACAGGCCGAGTCTTACTAGAAAAGGCCACTGTCTGTTCTGTAGCTCACGCAAAAGTCATATAGATAGACAGATAGATATAGATAGACAGAGAGATAGACCAATAATATATTGGTTTTTTAAAGCCTATCTTGGGTGCGGAGTTATATCGTTGTAGATTTTTTCAGAATTACTGTTCTCTAAGCTTAGAGTGATATATATATATATATATATATATATATATATATATATATATATATATATATATATATATATATATATATATATATATATATATATATATATATATATATATATATATACATATATAATATATATATATATATATATATATATATATATATATATATATATATATATATATATATATATATATATATATATATATATTTATATATATATATATATATATATATATATTTTATATATATATATTTATATATATATATATATATATATATATATATATATATATATATATATATATATATATATATATATATATATATATATATATATATATATATATATATATATATATATATATATATATATATATATATATATATATAATATATATATATATATATATATATATATATATATATATATATATATATATATATATATATATATATATATATAATATATATATATATATATATATATATATGTGTGTGTGTGTGTGTGTGTGTGTGTGTGTGTGTGTAAATATCATGAAAATATAAACACTTGACACAAATATGTAAAGAGGACTGCTACACAGAATTATGAAACGACGGAGTGCTGAAACTTTCAGATTATATTAGCCCAGCTTCACTCGTGGTGTAGTTGGAAGCGACTTCGCTTAGTAATTATATGTCCTAGGTTCAAGTCCCAGTCAGGGTAAAAATGAATCATGTTTTCACATATGGTATTGTACTTATTTGATTATTGTTGGTCCCGAATGAGATTGGGATTTGACTTAAATGCGAAAACGGAACCACGAATGAAGTCGGGGGAAACTGTAATATGAACATAGTGGCATTCAGATAGAATGCATTCATTCCTAGTATAGCAGATATAAGCTGTAAGGTCGGTTTCCCTTTTAAGACCTTCTGTGGTGTAGTTGAGTAGTGCCTTGGCTTAGTAATTTTATGTCCTAGGTTCAAGTCCCGGTTGGGATAAAAATTATTCATTT
>JAXCGZ010002309.1:27500-37500 GCA_037179515.1 Halocaridina rubra | reverse complement strand
CAAGGCCCTAGGGCGCCCTCCGGGAGGGGTGCAAGGCCCTAGGGCGCCCTCCGGGAGGGGGGCAAGGAGGGCGTTGAGGGGGGCGAACCCCGCAACGCCCTCCGGGAGGGGGGCAAGGAGGGCGTTGCGGGGGTCGAACCCCGCAACGCCCTCCTTGCAAGTTTTACACACATCGATGAAATACTATTTTCCCAATATCCACGTTTTATAGCAGCTACGATATAGGTTTCTCGAAGACTAGTTTATTGGTTTGTGAGTTCTCGTAGGCTGCAACCCTCTATACTCCGGCAATCAAACAATCTTTGACGAATAGGATCTTTCTTCAAAAATGACGATGGTTATGAAGTTCTACTTCCGCTTCCAGAGAAGATGATAATTTCCTCAAAGAGGAATCCGGTTATATGAAGCCGAGAAAGAGAATCACCGTACATATAATGAATATTAATGACACCATTCTTCAAAAATGACGATGGTTGTGAAGTTCTACTTCCGCTTCCAGATTATTTGCGAATGGCATTCACAAGGTTAAGAGTAATGTCTCATGAGTTGCGTGTAGAGACTGGAAGGTGGAGGAGAACACCAAGAGAAATGAGAGTATGTGCTTGTGATCAAATGGCAGTTCAGAGTGAAGAACATGTGCTAATTGAGTGTCCTTTCTCCCAACCAGTGAAACAAAAATATAATATGTTAAACTATCTGAGTGTCCAATCACTTTTGAATGAAGAGCTTCATATTACCGAGTTGTGTCAATATATTTATGAAGTACTAAAGTTGTACAGATAAGGAAGAGATTCAACCTTGTAATGAGGAAAGCATTGATTTTTTGTATGTATAGGTTAATTTGTAATATTTGGATGTATTCTATTCTTCTAACTGTATTTCAGAATTAGGCATTTAGATAAATATGATTATTTACTTTTGTTGGTAAGTTTGTGAGAATATTTGTATTGTTCTTTAGGCTAAGATTTTTTTGATGGACAAAATATTGTTTCTATTACTTATGCTATTTTGTGCAAAAAGAAAAAATTTAATATATTTTTGTAATACTTTTGTAATATTTTGTCAATAAACTATATATATATATATATATATATATATATATATATATATATATATATATATATATATGTATGTATGTGCAGGTATATATATATATATATATATATATATATATATATATATATATATATATATATATATATATATATATATATATATATATATATAGATATATATATATATATATATATATATATATATATATATATATATATATATATATATATATATATATATATATATATATATATATATATATATATATATATATATATATATATATATATATATATATATATATATATATATATATATATATATATATATATATATATATATATATATATATATATATATATATATATATATATATATATATATATATATATATATATATATATATATCTTTTCTAGGCTCTGCAGCCTTGAAAAGCTCGTTTGCGAAGACAAAGACTTCTATAATCCTATATCCGAGAATCATTTCTGGAAGAGACTTGTGTAATGTTTGCTGTCCTCTCTGGTGTCATTAATATTCATTAAATGTACGATGATTCTCTTTCTCGGCTTCATATAACCAGATTCCTCGGAAGAGCACCGAGGAATATACACGCTGAAGACTTACCTTTTGAGGAAATTATCATCTTCTCAGGAAGCGGAAGCAAAACTTCATAACCATCGTCATTTTTGAAGAAACATCTTATTCGTCAGAAATTGTTTAATTGCCGGAGTATAGAGGGTTGCAGCCTACGAGAACTCAAAAAACAATAAACTAGTCTTCGAGAAACCTATATCGTACCTGCTATAAAACGTGGATATTGGGAAAATGGTATTTCATCGATGTGTGTAAAACTTGCAAGGAGGGCGTTGCGGGGTTCGACCCCCGCAACGCCCTCCTTGCCCCCCTCCCGGAGGGCGTTGCGGGGTTCGCCCCCCTCAACGCCCTCCTTGCCCCCCACCCGGAGGGCGCCCTAGGGCCTTGCACCCCACCCGGAGGGCGCCCAAGGACCTTGCCCCCCTCCCGGAGGGCGCCCTAGGGCCTCGCACCCCTCCCGGAGGGCGCCCTAGGGCCTTGCACCCCTCCCGGAGGGCGCCCTAGGGCCTCGCACCCCTCCCGGAGGGCGCCCTAGGGCCTCGCACCCCTCCCGGAGGGCGCCCTAGGGCCTAGCACCCCTCCCGGAGGGCGCCCTAGGGCCTCGCACCCCTCCCGGAGGGCGCCCTAGGGCCTTGCACCCCTCCCGGAGGGCGCCCTAGGGCCTTGCACCCCTCCCGGAGGGCGCCCTAGGGCCTCGCACCCCTCCCGGAGGGCGCCCTAGGGCCCGGCACCCCTCCCGGAGGGCGCCCTAGGGCCTTGCACCCCTCCCGGAGGGCGCCCTAGGGCCTTGCACCCCTCCCGGAGGGCGTCCTAGGGCCTCGCACCCCTCCCGGAGGGCGCCCTAGGGCCTTGCACCCCTCCCGGAGGGCATCCTAGGGCCTCGCACCCCTCCCGGAGGGCGCCCTAAGGCCTCGCACCCCTCCCGGAGGGCGCCCTAGGGCCTCGCACCCCTCCCGGAGGGCGCCCTAGGGCCTCGCACCCCTCCCGGAGGGCACCCTAGGGCCTCGCACCCCTCCCGGAGGGCGCACTAGGGCCTCGCACCCCTCCCTTAAGGCGCCCTAGGGCCTCGCACCCCTCCCGGAGGGTGCCCTAACGCCCTCCTTGCCCCCCTCCCGGAGGGCGCCCTAACGCCCTCCTTGCCCCCCTTCCGGAGGGCGCCCTAGGGCCTTGCACCCCTCCCGGAGGGCGCCCTAGGGCCCGGCACCCCTCCCGGAGGGCGCCCTAGGGCCTCGCACCCCTCCCGGAGGGCGCCCTAGGGCCTCGCACCCCTCCCGGAGGGCGCCCTAGGACCTTGCACCCCTCCCGGAGGGCGCCCTAGGGCCTCGCACCCCTCCCGGAGGCCGCCCTAGGGCCTCGCACCCCTCCCGGAGGGCGCCCTAAGGCCTCGCACCCCACCCAGAGGCCGCCCTAGGGCCTCGCACCCCTCCCGGAGGCCGCCCTAGGGCCTCGCACCCCTCCCGGAGGCCGCCCTAGGGCCTCGCACCCCTCCCGGAAGGCGCCCTAGGGCCTCGCACCCCTCCCGGAGGGCGCCCTAGGGCCTCGCACCCCTCCCGGAGGGCGCCCTAGGGCCTCGCACCCCTCCCGGAGGGCGCCCTAGGGCCTCGCACCCTTCCCGGAGGGCGCCCTAGGGCCCCGCACCCCTCCCGGAGGGCGCCCTAGGGCCTCGCACCCCTCCCGGAGGGCGCCCTAGGGCCTCGCACCCCTCCCGGAGGGCGCCCTAGGGCCTCGCACCCCTCCCGGAGGGCGCCCTAGGGTCTTGCACCCCTCCCGGAGGGCGCCCTAGGGCCTTGCACCCCATCCCGGAGGGCGCCCTAGGGCCTTGCACCCCTCCCGGAGGGCGCCCTAGGGCCTTGCACCCCATCCCGGAGGGCGCCCTAGGGCCTTGCACCCCTCCCGGAGGGCGCCTTAGGGCCTTGCACCCCTCCCGGAGGGCGCCTTAGGGCCTTGCACCCCTCCCGGAGGGCGCCCTAGGGGCCTTGCACCCCTCCCGGAGGGCGCCCTAGGGCCTCGCACCCCTCCCGGAGGGCGCCTTAGGGCCTCGCACCCCTCCCGGAGGGCGCCCTAGGGCCTTGCACCCCTCCCGGAGGGCGCACTAGGGCCTTGCACCCCTCCCAGAGGGCGCCCTAGGGCCTTGCACCCCTCCCGGAGGGCGCCCTAGGGCCTTGCACCCCTCCCGGAGGGCGCCCTAGGGCCTTGCACCCCTCCCGGAGGGCACCCTAGGGCCTTGCACCCCTCCCGAAGGGCGCCCTAGGGCCTTGCACCCCTCCCGGAGGGCGCCCTAGGGCCTTGCACCCCTCCCGGAGGGCGCCCTAGGGCCTTGCACCCCTCCCGGAGGGCGCCCTAGGGCCTTGCACCCCATCCCGGAGGGCGCCTTAGGGCCTTGCACCCCTCCCAGAGGGCGCCCTAGGGCCTTGCACCTCTCCCGGAGGGTGCCCTAGGGCCTCGCACCGCTCCCGGAGGGCGCCCTAGCGCCTTGCACCCCTCCCGGAGGGCGCCCTAGGGCTTGCACCCCTCCCGGAGGGCGCCTTAGGGCTTTCACCCCTCCCGCAGGGCGCCTTAGGGCTTGCACCCCTCCCGCAGGGCGCCTTAGGGCTTGCACCCCTCCCGCAGGGCGCCCTAGGGCCTTGCACCCCTCCCGGAGGGCACCCTAGGGCCTTGCACCCCTCCCGGAGGGCGCCCTAGGGCTTTGCACCCCTCCCGGAGGGCACCCTAGGGCCTTGCACCCCTCCCGACGGGCGCCCTAGGGCCTTGCACCCCTCCCGGAGGGCGCCCTAGGGCCTTGCATCCTCCCGGAGGACGCCCTAGGGCCTTGCACCCCTCCCGGAGGGTGCCCTAGGGCCTTGCACCCCATCCCGGAGGGCGCCTTAGGGCCTTGCACCCCTCCCGGAGGGCGCCCTAGGGCCTTGCACCTCTCCCGGAGGGCGCCCTAGGGCCTTGCATCCTCCCGGAGGGCGCCCTAGGGCCTTGCACCCCTCCCGGAGGGCGCCCTAGGGCCTTGCACCCCATCCCGGAGGGCGCCCTAGGGCCTTGCACCCCTCCCGGAGGGCGCCTTAGGGCCTTGCACCCCTCCCGGAGGGCGCCTTAGGGCCTTGCACCCCTCCCGGAGGGCGCCCTAGGGGCCTTGCACCCCTCCCGGAGGGCGCCCTAGGGCCTCGCACCCCTCCCGGAGGGCGCCTTAGGGCCTCGCACCCCTCCCGGAGGGCGCCCTAGGGCCTTGCACCCCTCCCGGAGGGCGCACTAGGGCCTTGCACCCCTCCCAGAGGGCGCCCTAGGGCCTTGCACCCCTCCCGGAGGGCGCCCTAGGGCCTTGCACCCCTCCCGGAGGGCGCCCTAGGGCCTTGCACCCCTCCCGGAGGGCACCCTAGGGCCTTGCACCCCTCCCGAAGGGCGCCCTAGGGCCTTGCACCCCTCCCGGAGGGCGCCCTAGGGCCTTGCACCCCTCCCGGAGGGCGCCCTAGGGCCTTGCACCCCTCCCGGAGGGCGCCCTAGGGCCTTGCACCCCATCCCGGAGGGCGCCTTAGGGCCTTGCACCCCTCCCAGAGGGCGCCCTAGGGCCTTGCACCTCTCCCGGAGGGTGCCCTAGGGCCTCGCACCGCTCCCGGAGGGCGCCCTAGCGCCTTGCACCCCTCCCGGAGGGCGCCCTAGGGCTTGCACCCCTCCCGGAGGGCGCCTTAGGGCTTTCACCCCTCCCGCAGGGCGCCTTAGGGCTTGCACCCCTCCCGCAGGGCGCCTTAGGGCTTGCACCCCTCCCGCAGGGCGCCCTAGGGCCTTGCACCCCTCCCGGAGGGCACCCTAGGGCCTTGCACCCCTCCCGGAGGGCGCCCTAGGGCTTTGCACCCCTCCCGGAGGGCACCCTAGGGCCTTGCACCCCTCCCGACGGGCGCCCTAGGGCCTTGCACCCCTCCCGGAGGGCGCCCTAGGGCCTTGCATCCTCCCGGAGGACGCCCTAGGGCCTTGCACCCCTCCCGGAGGGTGCCCTAGGGCCTTGCACCCCATCCCGGAGGGCGCCTTAGGGCCTTGCACCCCATCCCGGAGGGCGCCTTAGGGCCTTGCACCCCTCCCGGAGGGCGCCCTAAGGCCTCGCACCCCTCCCGGAGGGCGCCCTAGGGCCTTGCACCCCTCCCGGAGGGCGCCCTAGGGCTTGCACCCCTCCCGGAGGGCGCCTTAGGGCTTGCACCCCTCCCGCAGGGCGCCTTAGGGCTTGCACCCCTCCCGCAGGGCGCCTTAGGGCTTGCACCCCTCCTGCAGGGCGCCCTAGGGCTTGGAGGGCGCCCTAGGGCTTGCACCCCTCCCGGAGGGCGCCCTAGGGCTTGCACCCCTCCCGCAGGGCGCCCTAGGGCTTGCACCCCTCCCGCAGGGCGCCCTAGGGCTTGCCCCCTCTCGGAGGGCCCCAATGGGCTTGGAGGGTGCCCTAGGGCTTGCACCCCTCCCGGAGGGCGCCTTAGGGCTTGCACCCCCCCCGGAGGGTGCCTTAGGGCTTGCACCCCTCCTGGAGGGCACCCTTGGGCTTGCACCCTTCCCGGATGGCGCCCTAGGGCTTGCACCCCTCACAGGGCGCCCTAGGGCTTGCCCCCTCTCGGAGGGCCCCAATGGGCTTGCCCTTTCTCTGAGGATGCCAAAGGGCTTGCCCTTTCCCGGAGTGCGCCAAAGGACTTGCCCACTCACCAAGTGCCCCGCCGTGCTTGCCCCCTCCGGGAAGGCCCCGCCATGCTTGCCCCGTCCCAGAGGGCTCCGCCGGAGAACGTAAAAAAGTATCTGAATTCCAGATCAAGACTTAGCACGATGGTCTGCCCCTCTCTTTTTTTATCTCTTACTTTATTTAATTTTCGTGCTTTTCCCTCCAATTCCCTTATATCCTATATCCCCTCCCTCTTTATTTCCCTCCTATCCTATCCCATCAATAAAAAAAAAAAAAAGGGCTATGCCATGGTTGTCCCCTCCTGGAGGGTGCCGCCAGGCTTGCCACCTCCTGGAGGGCGCCGCCGGGCTTGCCCGCTCTCGGAGGGCGCCTCCAGGCTTGCCCCCTCCCAGAGGGTGCCGCCGGGCCTTTCCCCCTCTCGGAGGATGCTGCCGGGATTGCCCCCTCCCTGAGCGCGCCGCCAGGCATGCCCGGAGAAGCCGCCGGGCTTGCCTCCCTCCCGGAGGGCACAGGCACACTTACCCTCCTCCCTGATAGAGCCGCCGGGTTTGCCCTTTCCTGTGTGTGTGATTACCTAATTGTGATTACCTAATTGTGTTTACGGGAAAGAGCCCAAAGCTCGTATCTTCCCGTCTCCTGATCGGTTCCATTTTTAGACTTAGTGATACTTATCATACCTGTCCTTAAAACTATGGATTGAGGTAGCATTAACTACCTCCTCGCTTAGCGAATTCCAATTATCAACTACTCTTACACTGAAAAAGTATTTCCTTACATCCTGCAAACAAGTTTTCTTCCGAAGCTTCAAACTATGACCTCTAGTTCTAGAGCCAGCCATATCGAAATATCGATCCCTATCCACTCTATCATAACCATGAAGGAATTTAAAGACTGTCACCATATCCCCCCTTACTCTTCTAGCTTCGAGTGATGGCAAGTCTAATTCCCTCAGCCTCTCATCATAACCGAGATTGCGTATTTCTGGCACCAGTTTCGTGGCATGTCTTTGAACTTTTTCAAGCTTAGCTATGTGCTTTTTCAAGTGCGGATTCCAAAAGGGGGCTGCATATTCGAGTTTTGGCCTCACATAGGTTACATAAATATTTCTGAACATTTCCTTGTCCATGTGCCTGAAGGCTACCCTTACATTTGATAAGAATGCATATGCTGCCCTTACTACGCCATTTATATGTATTTCTGGAGACAAATCTGCCAGTATGTTTACTCCTAGATCTCTCTCATTTTCTGTCTCTTGAAGTTGTACTCCAGCCACCGAGTAGTCAAGCTTGGGCCTTCTTGCACTTGTACCCATTCTCATTACCTTACATTTTGAGGTATTGAATTTCATTAGCCACTTTTCTGACCACTCATGCAGATTATTTAGATCCTCCTGAAGTTCTCTACCATTGTTCTCGTTTTTTACTTTCTTCACAATCTTTGCATCATCTGCAAACATATTCATGAATGAATTTACAGACTCTGGTAGGTCATTTACATATACAAGGAACAAAAGTGGCCCTAAAACTGAACCCTGTGGGACTCCACTACTAACTCTTCTCCATTCAGACACTGAGTGTCTTACTCTAACCCTCTGTTCCCTTCCTTCTAAGTAAGTTTTTATCCATTCCAAGACATTTCCACCTATTCTAGCCATTGATTGCAGCTTCTTAATAAGTCTCCCATGTGGAACAGTGTCAAACGCTTTCTGGAAGTCTAGGAATATGCAATCTGCCCAGCCCTCTCTTTCCTGTAAGATTTGGCTTACCTCATCATAAAATTCTAATAAGTTTGTTACTGTTGATCTTCCTTCTCTGAAGCCATGTTGCCTCACTGACAAAAAGTTGAAGGATTTCAAGTGAAGAGAGATATGTTTCCTTAGTAGTTTCTCCATAAGTTTGCAAACTATGCTGGTCAAGGAAACTGGTCTATAGTTCAGAGCCGTATCCCTCCTTCCCTTTTTGAAGATAGGTATCACATTTGCTTGTTTCCAGCATCTTGGAATCTCCCCCGACTCCAATGACTCCTTAAATATGATACTTAGTGCCACTGATATTGTGTTTGCGCATTTTTTAAGCACATGAGGGGATATGTCATCAGGACCTGTAGCTTTATGAACATTTAAATCCATCAGCGCTTTGCATACCTCTGTGGCTGTAAGGTTGATGTTCTTTAATACCGGCCCTTGAGCTTCTATCACTGCAATCTGAGGGGGTGGGGTATTTTCTACTGTAAATACTGACTGAAACTCCTTGTTCAATTCTTTGCAGATCTCTTCGTCCGTCTCAGTGATGCTTCCATCCGCTCTCTTTAGCCTTAAAACCTGTTCTTTTACCTTCAGTTTTCCTCTGATAAAGCTGTGGAAAAGCTTGGGATTTTCTTTAGCCTTCCTGGTGATGTCCCTCTCATAATCTTTCTCTGCCTCTCTCCTTTTACTTAGGTAGTCATTTCTTGCTCTTTTGTAGGTTTGCCAGGCATTTATGTTTTTTCTCCTCCTATACCTTTTCCAGCATTTGTCTCTCCACTCCTTAGCTCTTTTACACCCATTATCGAACCATTTCTCTCTGGCATGAATTACACCTACTTTGGTGACAGGTATGCAGCAATCTACTATCTTCCCATATTTCTCACAAAAGATGTCATACATTTCTTGTACAGATTTGTTGTAAAATAAGGTTCTCCAGTCAATAACTGCAAAAAGCTCATTCATTTTGATGTAATCTCCTTTCTGATAGTTCCTCCTCATGTCCTCAGTGCCTCTACTCTCAGGAAGAATGTCTTCAATGATATACTCCATCAACAACACACAGTGGTCACTCTTTCCAATTGGTGGTTCATACTCAATATTTTCAATATCCAACACATTATCTGTGAACACCAGATCAAGTAGTGATGGCTCGTCCCCACCCCTGGCTATTGTTGGTTCCATTACATGTTGGTGTAGGAAATTCCCTTGTACGCAATCTAGGAATCTTGCCCCAAAGGAGTCCTCACCACTGTGTGGGTCAAGATTTATCCAATCTATCTCTTTATGATTAAAGTCTCCCATAATCAAAATCCTACATTTTTTCTCCCGCGCCATGTTAACAACTGAGTTTATGACTTCAATCGTACCTATATGACTTTCCTCATAAATTTCAAGCCTATTTTGGTTCCTTGGTGGGTTGTATACAACAGTTATTATAATGCTCTCTGACCCAGTATTTATGCGAGCAACAAGAAATTCCCTGAACTCACTTTCTATAGCCAAGTTTATTTCTTCAACTTGAATCCTCTCACTTATGAGCAGTGCTATCCCTCCACCAGTCCTCTCAGATCTTTCGACCCTTAGTATTCTGAAGCCCTTAGGAAAAACTGTGACACTGTTTATGTCCTCACTCAACTTAGTCTCTGTAATTGCTACTATATCTGCCTTACTGTTGTGAATCCTATCTTTTAATTCTACTGCCTTACCAGCTAATCCATCAGCATTTGTGTATAACAATCTTAATGAGGCCCCATCCCCTGATCTTCTGTCATTATCTTCTTTATCTCCCCTTTGTCTGGAAGTATTCCGTAACAAAAATTTTTCTTCTCTTCTTCATTTCTTTCATCATTTAACCTTCTTGCCTCTTGCAACAAGTTTTTGATCTTTCCCATCTCTTCCTGTGTTCTGTATCGTCTAATGAACACTTCTTTGCATTCTTGAAGGTCTTTTAAACTTTTTTTTCTCA
>JAXCGZ010002309.1:20000-22500 GCA_037179515.1 Halocaridina rubra | reverse complement strand
GCCTGCAATAGGTCTACCTGATTATTGGGCCATTGCCTGCAATAGGTTCCGGTTTTACGTCACGGACTCCCTTATCAACCAAGGGCTAGGACGGTTGCCTTCTTGCGAAGGACTTGTTTTGGCAGATGTAATCCTTACGCTGAGTGCATGCCTTTGCTAACCTCAGACCGTGACGGGGCGCGAACCCTCGACCTGACGCCTCAGAGTCGGAGACGCTACCGACTGAGCCACGGCGACTACATTGCCTGCAATAGGTCTACCTGATTATTAACTTACAGCCTGGAGATCACTAGGTCCACGTGATTGAAAAGGGGGATTGGGTTCCTTCTATATAGTAGGTATATGGTCGGTTCTGTGCTGGCACTGTTCCTTGCCTCTGCCTTTCGTTAGAGACATTTAACCTATAGCCTTTTAAAAAAAATAATTTATATAATGGCGTAAGACAATAGTCCAAAACAAAAATGATAAGTATATTTTAGGAAGCTTTAACTTCTTCATACGAAAAAAAAATAACTTTGCAAACCATTCTGCCAATGTTTAGCTTCATCTTACAGCTACCTGCATAAACATTAACGATTTTTAATTTCTGATGCCAAGACCAACGAGCTAGGCAACAAATAGACATTCAGTGACTAATGGGTGGATGGTAAGGGGGTGGATGGTATGGCGTGTTTTGCCGGGGAAGGGGAAAAGCGTCTATGTCCTTGATAGGGGGCCAACAGACTTATGTAAATAAATGAGGAACACTAAGCGTATATACATACGCTTTCTAATTGCATCTAGCAAGTCTTATTAACTTACTTCATATGGATATGATAAACCCACTTGTAAATTCCTGTTTTCATGATTTGGTGCAATCACAGAATTCGTCTGACATATCAAAGAACCTGATCTCGATCCCACCTCGCTCTTTTGGTTAAAAATTTAAATTTAATTTCATTGCGTCAAGGATATGGAGGGGACAAGTAGCGTCGGTCGATTCATTGGCCCTGACAACTCAACAGGTCATGCGAACGTGGAAATAGTCAAGCATAAGCCTATTACCTAGCCCTTAGTAGAAAAGGGAGTTCGTGACGTAAAACCGAATCCAGTAAATAAATAAATATATTGATTAATAAAAGAAATATCCAAAGACGAAGAAATAATTAATGATAATTGCATAAAATGTGTAAATATTATTTGTAATTAACGAAAATAAGTAAATATTTTTAACATACAAAAGATGCAAACACATATGACATTGTATTACTATTCTAGTAATAATTCATATTGATTCTTAAGAAAGAAAAAAAAAACTACCTTAACTCTGTACTGTACAGGGGCCATTTAGGCGCCAGAGGAAGTGCCTACATAAATATGTATCCATGTAAAATATCATTATAGTAAATTTTAAAAGTGCATTTACAGTAAGAGAAACAAATAATTATGCAGCCTTTCAAGCCTGGCTGCTTTCGTACCATGAACATAAAAGTTATCTTCCTTTTACACAAGAGAATGTCGTCCCCCTTCTTGAGGCATAGTTGCGTTTGATTCCTGGCATACCCAAAATAACGGAGGTTATATTAAGCATGTCACTTCGTTAAGGTCAACTGCCAAGGTGCGGTAAGTCGCCTAACAGTGGAACCTGTTGCTTCTAATCTACTCCTTGAGATGGAGGAGGGAGTTGAGTAACTTTTTCCCTCCCTTTTCTTTCTGCTACCCTCAATTGTCTCATGAATAAGGAAGTCATGTAGAGGAAGGTAAGCTTCTAACTTTCTTTCACAGTTCTTTTGTTGCTCCTGGTATCGTTTTTCTTACCAATACCTTCTTTAGCTCCCAACTCATATTCTCAAGACGGAAAGAGTCTAGATGCTCTCTGTCTCTGTTACCACCACTCATCTTCTGAAGAAGAAAAGGTGTTGAACTTGTCTTTTCCATCCCCTCTGCTTCCCTTAGACATCTCCTGAAGAAGGAGGATCTCTCTTGAAAGAGGAGGGAGTAAAGTCTCTCTCTCTCTCTCTCTCTCTCTCTCTCTCTCTCTCTCTCTCTCTCTCTCTCTCTCTCTCTTGCTTCCAGTCATCCTATAAAGAATAAATTCTGATATGGCATTCGTCCTCTTAAGAGAGAATACGTCAGCGGAAAGGGAAGAAGTCTCGTATTTTTCTCTCCCATTTCTGTCTGCTTCCCCCAGTCATCTCCTGAGGAAGGAAATGTCTTCTGTAGAAGGAAAGAGTCTAGAGAACCTCATCTCCCATTTATATCTGTTGACCCCTTGTAATCTCCCGAAGAATGAGTACATCTTCTGAAGAAGAAGGGAGTCTAGTGCCACAATCATCAATTTCAACCTTCCGAAGAGTGAGCAGTTATAGCACCGAACACACTATTATCCCGCATTGCAATCCTTACAAGCTATCCAAAACTAAGATAGTTTTTACCCATCTCCTACCCCTCTTTGGTCTTCTTCCCACCCATCCCCAGTTACCTCCATTTACTGAAGAAGGCGAAGAAGTCCATTTTAGGA
>JAXCGZ010002309.1:12500-15000 GCA_037179515.1 Halocaridina rubra | reverse complement strand
TATTATAGTTGAGCATCAGAGAGGAATTTTGAGGTATGAAGACAGCTTTTTTCAGATATCAACTCTGAAGAATTGCATCGAGAAATTTTACACCCATGGAGGTACAAGTGTCTTCGCTGGATACTATCTTCAACATGACGTCCTCATTGCAGTGGTAGTAAGTGGAGTAATTGAGCTTTCGAAGGGCATCCTTCATCATCCGGTTATGAAACAAGTCCTGACGGAAATAAATCACATGAAAAAGACGAGAAACAAGAAATTCCACTTCCAGAAAGGTCCAGACATCCTTAGGTCGTGGTATAAGGGTTAATTTGCGATAGGCGATAATCTTTGCGAATTTTAGGGAAATTGAAGATGTTGAGGTAAATACAGATGAACCTCCACCTTCGCCTCCTGTTTGTAGCTCACAGCAATACTACACCTGAAGGGGCCATTGGACTTAAATTAGACTGTCCAGGACAGTTCGATGTTAAGTCTTCCTTCAGTTACGGTTCTCTTTCTATGCCTACGTCAACAACGAATATTCTTGGATATTCGTTACACATGTCTTATTATCCCTTCACATCTGACAAGTCACAATACACTCCCGATCTCTGGTTCTCTCTATGTTTTCTTCGTACCCAGGCCTGATGAGGGTAGATTTATTATTATTTTTTTTTTTTGCCCGTCCTGGTGTCACAATCATAAAAAAAGAAATATATATATATATATATATATATATATATATATATATATGTATGTATATATATATATATATATATATATATATATATATATATATATATATATATATATATATATATATATATATATATATATATATATATATATATATATATATATATATATATATTTATAAAGCCACTGTCTTGCCACACATTTAATTGTATACTCAGTAGGCTTACTGAGTTGCCATGGTATACCTACTATGCAAAAGATACCAATGTTCTCTCACTTTTATAGTCACGATGTTTTGTTGAGGTAATAATATATGATAAGAATTTTGTAAATATATTGAGCTGCTATTTTGCAAATCATATTTCAAACATCTCATGCTAATCTCTCTCTCTCTCTCTCTCTCTCTCTCTCTCTCTCTCTCTCTCTCTCTCTCTCTCTCTCTCTCTCTCTCTCTCTCTCTCTCTCTCTCTCTCTCTCTCTGATAAACCTTTGCCGGCCTTCTGAGAATGAGCGTTCCCTCGTATTTATGTATCCTCATGAGCAAACACTTTTCAAAGAATTCGAATGACAACAGTGCCAATCACAGAGAAACTGTACACATGTATGTATGTATGTATGTATGTATGTATGTATGTATGTATGTATGTATGTATGTATGTATGTATGTATGTATGTTATGTATGTATGTATGTATTTATGTATGTATGTATGTATGTATGTATGTATGTATGTATGTATGTATGTATGTATGTATGTATGTATGTATGTATGTATGTATGTATGTATGTATGTATGTATGTATGTATGTATGTATGTGTGATGTATGTATGTATGTGTGTGTATGTATGTATGTATGTATGTATGTATGTATGTATGTATGTATGTATGCATGTATGTATGTATGTATGTATGCATGCATGTATGAGTGTAGTCTTGTTTATTTTACTACCTAATATAATTTTTCATTAACTTGTTTTAATGTAAGTAATTTTACTTGTTATTATTGTGCTTGTCAGCCTTTGTGTGGTAGTTGCTGTCAATCTAGCAGGTTCAGTGAGTACATCGTGAGATCTGTGAAATCAATGCAAGAACGTTACCTTCAAGAGATTAGCTTCGCTGAAAAAAAAAACAAATAAAAGTCTTGTCTTAGAAATTAATGTAACAAATAAATAAAAAAAAAATATTGGAATCCATAGAGACCGTCGTAGCGGAAGGTGACAGACCCGCGATTGAGTCAACAGCGGGGCGTTTGGAAGAGTATCCAAACTTATTTCCCCAGCTCCAATTTGTCTGTTTCACTATTCATTGAGGACTAATTGGGACTCGTAAAGCGTAAAAAAAATATATAATCCTTACTCTCATGAGCTTTTTGTAAAATAAAAATCCAAACATATCTTTAAAAGTACAAAATAATGAATGATAAAGAACTTTAGCGGAATTTGTAGAAAATTGGAGATTATTTACCATAACATCAGTTAGCAATGAAAAAGGTCGTGAAGATAAGGAATACAAATAATTAGATGTCATTTGAGAGAGAGAGAGAGAGAGAGAGAGAGAGAGAGAGAGAGAGAGAGAGAGAGAGAGAGAGAGAGAGAGAGAGAGAGAGAGAGAGAGAGAGAGAGAGAGAGAGAGAGAGAGAGAGAGAGAGAGAGTAGTTTGGCAAGCACTTTAACATTTAGCTATAAAACTTTTGATACCAAGAAATGCGAACATCAAAATTATCTTAATGGTAATTTTTTTGTCCCTTGACGTATAAAGCTAAGGATTTAGCTGTCAAGAACTGCTATTTATATTTTGCTAGAACTAAGAACCAAGAAAATCG
>JAXCGZ010002309.1:0-2500 GCA_037179515.1 Halocaridina rubra | reverse complement strand
GGTACACAGGGCGAGTAATAACGCCACACTGGTACAAAAAGAAAAAATGAACATGATGACATGCAAACTATGCCAGCTATCCATGTTTCCATGACCTCTGAATATCATCTTTGAAAAGGCGAATATATGCAATATGAACAACCATGCGAGAGAGAGAGAGAGAGAGAGAGAGAGAGAGAGAGAGAGAGAGAGAGTTTTTTTTTAAATTTTTAAATTTAACCTTTATTTCCATTTCATTACAATGGGTATTCGTCAGCCAGGGCAAGCCCCAACCCCCCACTGTGATGTCCAACCACAGCAGTTCCTGCCAGTAAACAGCTTAAACTCTCGGTCTTGGACGGGGACCGATCTTTCGACCTCGTGAATGCGAAGCCAGCGCGTTACCACTGTACTAGCCAGAGAGAGAGAGAGAGAGAGAGAGAGAGAGAGAGAGAGAGAGAGAGAGAGAGAGAGAGAGAGATGTACTAAGGTTCTTTTTTTTCCTCTAGTTATATATTTTTTCTCTTTCAAACTTTATCTATCTCTCTAGCTATCTATCTATATCTCGTTTTCAGTGCTTTTTCTTATATCCGTCTATTTATCTATTTATCCAGTTACCTGAATATTTATAAATTTCCATCAATCTATCTATATATCTATATCTAAAAAAAAAAAAAATGTCAATCCACGAGTACCTCCTTGGTCGTCCGTCCAGAGTCTGAATTAAGAAATACTTTTTTGCATCATCTTTTCCAACCTCTCATTAAGAATATTTTTCAGCAATTTTATTCATAGAAATTTGATCGCACTGAAATACACCTAATTGAATTATATAAGTTTTAAACAATTTGAAGGTCTTTTGGACTTAAATAGGACTGGCCAGGACAGCTCGATATGAAGTTTTTGTTCATTTCCTAAAGGGGGGTTTACACGGTCAAACGGTTCGTCAAACGCGGTTCGACAGACAAGTGTCTGAAGTGATGTTCGAACGTGTGAACGGGGTATTTGGTTATCGAACAAGTTTGTCGAACGTATTCGGCAACCAAATACCCCGTTCACACGTTCAAACATCACTTCAAGCACTTGTCTGTCGAACCGCGTTTGACGAACCGTTTGACCGTGTAAACCCCCCTTAGGACTGCATCTACACCAAGTGCTCTGTCGTGTTCGTTACACACCTGCTACTTTTTTTTAATATTTTCTTGGTACTCGGGCCCGATGAGGGAACCCGTCTTCGCCCGTCCCGGTATCATACTCATAAAATACTATCAATCTCCCTGTATCTGTAACTTTATCTAAATATCTACCAATCTCACTTCATATTTTTGTTTATCTACATGTACGTATATCCATCTATCAACATCTACCATCTACCTTTGTGGCGTGAAAAAATATAAGCGTAAAAATGACAGTACGAATCACTTTCATTAGTCGAGTACGATATCCTCTGGGTACCAGACAAGCTCTATATTCCCAAAGCTCCAGATTTTTCAAATTGATATGCCATTTATTCATCAGCACCCTCTACCTTCTATTAGTCTCTCTCTCTCTCTCTCTCTCTCTCTCTCTCTCTCTCTCTATATATATATATATATATATATATATATATATATATATATATATATATATATATATATATATATATATATATACATATCTATCTATCCATCTATCTATCTATTCTTATTTTTCTTTATATATCTATATCTATCTATCTATCTATCCTTCTATCTATTTATTTATTTTTCTCTTTATATATCTATATCTATCTATCTATCCCTCTATCTATTTATTTATTTTTCTCTTTATATATCTATATCTATATCTATTTATCTTTCAATCCAACCATCCATCTAAATTCTATAAAACTCACTATTGTATAATGTATGTATCCCATACTTATATTAATCAAAGGTTTGTCATTCACTATCATATAATTCTTTGTACTATCCTAGAAGGATAAGTATATATTTTATCCATCCTAAACTTTTTTAATATGAAATATTTTATACTATTTCTAATTATTATTTGCAGCTTACATTTTGACTTATAAATATATCATCCAATTTTATCCACTATCCAGATTGTCTACCTTACATTCGACCTATCCCACCCTCTAATAACATATAGATTTACTATCCTCTTTCTAATAACTTTAATCCTTATCCTAAAAGGTTTAAAGGTTTCTAATGAAAAACAGAGGCGAAGGACAGCGATAGCACAGAACTCACTATATACCTACTAAATACGCTGGCCTCGCATTCGCTAGGTCGACAGATCGGTTCCCGCTCAGGACCGAGAATTTAAGCAGTGTACTGGGAAGGTTACTGCTGTGGATGGTCACCACAGTGGGGGGGTTGGGGCTTGCCCAGGATGACGTTCTGAGGAGCATCTCAGATGGATATCGGAACTGAAACACCGGTAACCTTTTACCTTTAACCTTTAAATAACTAGGGCCCCAGCTTCTATCCAATCACAAGGACCCAGTGATCTCAAGGCAATGATTGAATAGTCAGGTAGA
>JAXCGZ010002308.1:15000-70980 GCA_037179515.1 Halocaridina rubra | reverse complement strand
TAAGTACGCATAAATAATGGAATTTAAGACATTCATTCTGATTTTAGAAGGGACCGCGGTAGAGCAGTGGTTAGAGCTCTCCACTCTGGAAATCCGCAATCGAGCCCACCGCGGAGCTTTTGGAAGAGCATCCAGCTTTAACTTCCCAGCGCCAACATGTCCGTGTCCTCTTCCATTCGCATGGAGGTTAATGGGGACGCATAAAAGGGCAAACATTCTCATTTCTAGAAAGGTAGCATTAGAAAACAGTTATTGGCAAATGACTGTCCAGTAATACTCTTCATTCATTAAATTCCAAACAACCAAAATATCCCTAGGCTCATGGTGGCCTCTGGAAAAAAAAATCTTTACTCTGAATACTCAGATGACCTCGTATTAAATCATAATTTTAACGTCTTCCAAATAACACAGAATTTAAGAGAGTCAACATCTATGGTACCATCGTGGAACTGGAACGGGATCGAAAACAAGTCAAAAAGAACACAGATTTTCAATCAAATGAAACCATCACCGAATCTATTAGGTATGTTATTTGCCGCTTTTAAACGAATGATGTTTTCTGATTTATAATGCATCTTGAGCAAATGATCACATTATTATACGTGAAACCTAAAGCATTTTTGGCCTCTGACCTGGATTCGAAACTAGAACACATAAGCCGTGTGCCAAGAGGCTACCACCGAAGGTATAAGAAAAGAGAAAGTTCTCAGGTAAGTACTGGAGCCAGAGAGTGAACGTGCTCTACAGATGTATTGCGTCTTTTTGAAGATTTGGTAGCGGTCTTGGTACACTGATTATGTACCTTACACTCGAATTCTGGCCAAGGGCAAAAATAAATTTCACAGTGAGTCATATATAGCAACCTTGTACTTCTGTTTATATGGCTCGTCTTTATTTTTCATTATCACGGCAAGCTATAGTTTTTTCTTCTTGCTCTGGAAAATGGCCTTTTCTTAGATTTTATTTGATTGGTGAACTATGAGGAAATAAGAACAGTGAGCTGATAAAAAGAGATATGAGTTTTTTTTTTTTTATTCTGTGTCATTGCATTTATAAAATGACTCTGACAAAGTTTTTATGCCTGAAAAGTTATATTTATTTTAATATTTTTTTCGTGAGTGTGACACGTGGATGGGCAAGGAAAATTGTTTTCATCGGGGCTGGTACTAAAAAACATTTAATGAGAAGAAAAACTGGCAGCTTAAGGACATGGCAAAAATAAAAGAATGACAAACAATTAAAAAGACAGGCTGAAAGAATAATCAAAGTATTGAAGAGATAGAAATGATAATGACTGAAAAGAGAGTAAAGAGACACAGATGGGATTGTTGTGACTTGTCAGATGTGGAGGAATATTAAGAGACGTATATAAAGTTGTTTTTTCAAGTCATTTATATGCCTACATGTGCCATTAATTGTAAAGCTGCTTCATGTAATCATTTTAAACTGCTAAATTGGCAGTCTGTTGTCGCACAAACAAATAATTTTTGAAATCATGGAAATTCCTCATGACAAGTTGCAATATACTAAATACATTTATATTATTACTTAAAAGCACTTGTATACGATTTGAAAGTTCATAATGTTCTTCAATACTTTCAGATTATGAAGACCGTGGGTATACTTCTTTAAACATCCAAGATGATAAAGACAAACGTAATACTCAGCTTGGTAATATAGCTGTGTCTCAATATTTTCCTTCTTATTGTCGAGATTCAAACTGGGACTTATAGAACAAGAGTCCACAACTTAGTGCGCTGAACCACAGAGGTTTCTGAAAGAAAGAGGACGGGAACTTCTACTGAGGCTGTTCAGATTTACAAAAGGCACTGCTGCGCCTTTCTTGTTTGAAACTTTTACCTCTCTCTTGAGCAGTTAGTTACTCGTGCACACATTCAAGTTTCCCCTTTAATAAAGATATAGGTTAATTAATAAAACCTCAAAGTAGAATGGTTCAGTGGAGTCCACTGTAAATCTGAGCGACTTCAGTAGAAGTTACAGTTCTCTTTCTTTAAGAGACCTCTTTGGTTCAGCGCTCCAAGCTGTGAACTCCTGTTCCACAGGTCCCAGTTTCCAATCTCGACCGACAGAAGGAGGTAAAAAATCGAAAATACTTAAGTGTGCATTTATATTGCGATATTTTGTATATATAGACATTTAAAGTACTATGCATATTGCATATTACCTTCTGTAATGAGGGCCGAAATGAACTGATGGCAAAATAACCCAGATTTTCTTAATACTGGCTGCTCTCACTCTCTCTCTCTCTCGTCTTGGGTGCAAGCAGCAGCAGACATATGAAGATCTTTAAAGAAAAGGACTCCACCTGCAGAGGGACTACATGTCTGAATCATATCCTCAAAATGTCAAAATGTAGCCTATGAACAAATTTAAAGTCTTCCTTTATTGAAAACAGCACTGCATATTCACTGTACATGTGATAACGTGGTTGATATATATACTGAATGAACCGTCATATGTACTTGTGAAGTCTCAATGGGTCTTTGTATCACAAGCAAAATAAGGATCAATCCAAACAAGAGCAGACACGATAGATGTATAATTTCTATATAGGTAGAAAAATCAATATGCATGTACTGAAGTGTATATATTTTAACTTATAAATATTCTGTACTAAATAAATATCTACCTCATCAATGTCCTTTGTTTGCATTACATACATATAGTACACATACATACATATACATGGTTTCAGTCCCCCTTGTAATGGGGGGGGTTGGCCGAGCCAAGAAATACGCATTCACCACGATCCACACATACCTCAAATACTCCTCTTAACTTCTTGAGGATAAACGGTTGCCACATTTTGCCTCCTTTCACCCTGCCTGGGTCATCCACAAGGTAGGCAAGCAAGGATATTCTACAGTGAGCCCCGATGCCACAATTTATTTAGCCCCACCGCTTCATCACATGGCAACTCCCCTCACACCACTCCACAGTTCACTGAGCTAGCAGGTGCAAGAATTCCCTTTGGCCCGTGTCGCCTATGCACAATCTTCCTCCACTCATTCTTATCCCTATCATGCTCTCTTTCCTACTCCACTGACATTCTACGTGCATTCAATGACCATGTCACACCATTCATCCATCTCATTCTAGGTCTTCCTCTTGGCCTAAATCCAGTCAGTTCTTCACTCCACACTCTCTTCGCTATTCGTTCATCACTCATTCTTTCCACATGTTCAATCCAACTCAATACTCTCTGATCTAAACTATCAGACAGTTTCCTTTGAACACATATTCTCTATCTGAGATTCTCATTTCTTACTCTATCTATTCTTGATATGCTTCTCAAACATCTCATCTCTATTACAGTCATCTGGGTCCTTTCATCCTCTCTTGCATTCGAAGTCTCTGCTGCATTAAATGATGTTGGCACAATCAACCTTCATATATCCTTATCTTTGCGTTCATTCCCAAATATCTATTTCTTATTACAATTTTCAACTCGCATGGACATATACTTGCTTACTTCACTCTATAACTTACCTCTGCATTCACTTGTCCACTCCTTGATACATGTGACCCCAGATACTCAAACCTCTCATCTTCTTCAAGCAACTCCCAATTCACTCCTTCATTCCATCTGCCAACAATAACACTCCTTGTATATTTTGCGGCTTTACTTTTACCAATATTCACTGCAATTTCCTTCTTTAACACATTCTAAGAACTCAGTCACAAGATGATTTAGTTCATTCTCAGTATCAGCCACCAGTACAGTATCATCCACAAATAGCATTTGATTCAGTTTTTACAACCTTCCATACTCATCCACTAGTTCTAAGCTTCTATCTGAAACTTTCATTTGCTTCCCTTATTGCTCCAACCATATACACATTAAGCAACCATGATGACATTATGCAACCTTTATGTACTCCTACAATTACCTCAAACCAATCACTCACACCATTCCCAACTCTCACACATGCTATACTACTCATTTAAAAACTCTTCACCACTTTCAGCAAACTTCCACTTATTCCATACTCGCAACACACTCCATGATGCCTTTCTATCAACCCTGTCATGCACTTTCTCTAAGTCCATAAAAGCCCAAAAAGTGACCCTACCTTTCTCCAAGAACTTCCCACACACCTGCCTTACCACAAATACCTGCTTCACACCTCCTCTTCCTCTCCTGATCCCACACTGTTCCTCCCCAATCAATCTCTCAGTACCTTTCCTAATTCTCTCGATTAACACTTCTATATACCTTCCCAACTACACTCAACAAACTAATTCCTCCAAAACTACTAAAATCATACTTATATCCTTTCCCTTTATAAAGTGGAACTACACAGGCACTCCTCCAATCAAGTGGGACCCTCCCTTTTCTGAAATATACATTCAACAACCTAACCAAACATTCTACTAATGCCTCCCCAACTTCTGACAATCTTTCATCATGACCTCCCATCTATACCTGGTTCTTTACCTGCTTTCAATGCTCTCAGTGCCAAATTTACCTCCTCTTTTGTTATATCTCTATCATTCTCATCACTTAACATTGGCATTCTCCCTTCATTTCCCACAGCCCCAATCTCTTCCTCTCTATCATCTTCCTCATTTAGCAGTTCCTTGAAATACTCAACCCATCTCTCTCTCACCTTTATTCCCTCTACTAGCTCCTTTCTCCCTCTCCTCCCAACCAGACTCACCTCTTCTAACTCTTTTCACTTCCCTCCAGAACATCTTTTTATTCCTTTCAAAACTCTCAGATAAGCATCTACGTCACCTTACATCCGCTATTCTCTTTGCCTCCCTCATCATGAGTATTGCTCAAATGCCTCTACATACCTACCTGCAGTCATACCTAAATTCCTGCTTCTTTTTAGCCACTACTACACTCACCTGCTCATTCCACAAATCACTGCCTTTCATTTTGCTTCCACCTATTACCCTCCTTCGCACACTGCCTCTGCATACTTCATAACTTCCTCCTAGAAACAACTCTTGAGTCTTGCACTTTCTCCTCCACCTTTTCTTTCACTACATTTCACACATTCCTCAGACTTGCCTTATACTCACAGTTTTTTGTATTCAGTTCACTCACTTTTAGCACCTCTCTTGCTTCTCCCTTTTCTCCAATTTTCTCCCATTCTCACTCTACTTTCCACTAAATAATGATTAAATATTCCACCACTAGCACTTCTCTGTATAGTCACATCCAAAACTCTTCCAAACATCCTCTTGCTCACTACAACATAATCCATTAATACTCTGTCAACTACTCTACCATTACCTACTCTGACACATGCATGAGTACAGTAACCCTTCGCTATATCGCGGTTCACCTATTGCGAATTTCCAGTATTTACATTATATTATTGATAAAAAAATTTATTTCTTAACCTAAGAATGATAAGACAGTAAAAAATAGTAAAAAGCATAAATACTCACAGTATTGCACCATGTAAAATACGATACCGGTATCAGCGTTTCGGAAAACGAAAAGGGTCACACCTCCGTGAGCTAGTACATGTTGAAATTTTCATTATCTTATTGATAAAAGAAGTATTTCCTAGCCTAAGAGTAATAAAACAGTAAAAAATAGTAAAACATATATATTTAAACATATAGCTCACAGAATTGCACCATGTGAAATACTCTACGATAGCGTACACTGTATTGGCGTCTTGGAAAATGCAAAGGCTCGCACCTACGTGAGATAGTTCATGGAATGCTATTGGCTGAAAGGGTGGGAGACGACGAATCACAGAATTGTTTTTCTGTATGTTCTGTATCATGGTGTCTGATTGGTGTTTTGATTGAAGCTTAGTTCTCCCACCATCTTCCATTCTCTCGCCTCACTTGCTCAGTCTAAGTCACAAGTGCGCCATTCGCGTTGTGCTTATTGATACGTTGTGCTTGTGATTTATTTCATTCACGAATTTCAACCTTGGCAATGCCTCCCAAGCGTCCTTCATCTTCTGAGGCTTCTGGTAGTGAGCCTAGGTGGCAAAGAAATATGTTAACCATAACAGATAAGCTAAAGCTGTTAGATATGCTGAAAGAAGGAAGAAGGTTTGCGGATGTCGGCCGCCATTTTGGCCTCAACGAATCTACTGTTCACTACATCAAAAAGGACGAGGCAAATATCAGGAAAACAGTAACTATTTCATTTAGTAAAACAGCGAAGATGGTCATAACACCCCGCAATAAGATAATATTGCGGATGGAATCTGCTTTGGTTCTGTGGATTGCTGATTGCAGAAAGAAGAACATCAGCATAGACACCAATCATACAAACAATGGTGAAGAAGCTGTACGAGATATTCGCTGCAAATGAATCTGACGACAAAAGTGCCGACCGTGGAGAGGAGGAGAGAGAAGATTATATCGACGACCCACAACCAGGACCCTCCAGTGATTCTCCACTGAGGAAACAATCGTTTGTTGCAAGCAAGGGATGGTTCGCCATATTTCAAAAACGCTATGGCCTAAAGAGCATTTCGGTTTATGGCGAAGCTACCTCTGCAGATACAGCGGCAGCTGAAGATTACGTGAACAACGACTTCAAGAAAGTTATCGCCAAAGGGGAATATGCTCCTGAGCAAGTGTGCAACATGGATGAGACTGGGTTATTTTGGAAGAGAATGCTGTCTTGCACTTTTCTCCTCAAGGAGGAAGCTAAAGCCCCAGGATTTAAAGCACACAAAGACCACGTTACCCTCATCATGGGCGGGAATGCTGTAGGCTTCATGTTAAAGCCCGGGCTTGTCTACAAGTGAAAGAACCCTAGGGCTTTGAAGAATAAGAATAAGAATCTGCTGCCAGTGTATTGGATGCATAACCCTAAGGCCTGGACCATGAAAAGCCTCACATCAGACTGGTTTTACCAATGCTTTATCCCTCAGGTCAAAATTATCTTGTGGAAAAAAGCCTTGAATTTAAAGTCCTTCTTTTGATGGATAATGCTGGTGGCCATGCAACTTATCTCGAATATGACGGTGTTCAAGTAGAGTTCCTGCCACTGAATATGACATCACTGATTCAGCCTATGGGTCAAGGTGTTATTCGTGCGTTAAGGCCCTCTACACATGAAATACCCTAGCGAGCCTGGTTGAATCCATGGATTTGGACAAAGAATTCTCAATAAAGACTTACTGATGAATTACATGATTTCTACATGCCTTCAAAATATTCAGAATGCAATCAATGAGATGAAGCCGGCCACAATCAATGCCAGCTGGAAGAAATTGTGGCCCGAAGTCATCTACGACTACAAGGGATTCGCTCCTCACGAAGTCCATAACTCGGCATTTGCGAAAGCTGTGAAGTTGGCTGCATTGCTAGGAGGAGAAAGCTTTAAAGATATGACTCACGAAGACGTGAATGAACTGATTGACTGCCACTCGCAGCCTTTGACTGATGAAGACTTGGAGGAAATGATGAAATCAGCGAGCAAAGAAGAGTAAGAAGAGCAACCAGAGGAAACGCATGAAGAAATCAAAGAACCTGGCCTTACACTCGAACGTCTGGCAGCCATATATGAACACGTGAAAGCAGTCCAACAACTCTCGCAAGAACATGACGATAATATGGTTCATTCAGTGACCTTCTGCAATCTTCTCGATGATGCCATGATTCCTTACAAGACCATCTTCCAACAAAAGAAGAAACAGCGACAGCAACTCCCATTACCATGTTCTTCTCCCGCAAAAGCAGCCGTAAAGCTGTTACTGGCTGTGGAATAATTTCCTATGGAGTCTATACACGTCATTACCACCTCATTCACAGTAAGTTTACCTCTCACGTTCATATAAATTTACACTTGCATGCTGTTATTTATAAAGTAAAGGGTGGCTATTTAAGGTACCACATAGCACAAATTCCAGAAAATGCTATTTTCGTTTTTGTATACAAAATCTGAACCATCACTATTTTAACTGGTTATTTAATTACAAAACAGTCAGGGATATAAGGAGAACCAACACAAGACAGAGTAGTGAGATCTTTATTCAGAGAACAAACACTGATGCTGGTTCTAAAATGATCAATATTAGAGGGCCAACACTGGGAAAATATTTCAGAACATCTTAAAAGTGCATCCTCCTTCACAGCTTTCAAAGGCAAACTATATATATATTTTTTTTAAGCAAATAGTTACTGCTCACATATTAATTAAACTTAATTACCTAATGCAAGTTCACTTAACACCAACTATTTTATATGTGATTTGATATCACCTCTTTGATCTTCATGTTAAGAACTAATTACTATCATTGTAAGGAGTACAAAAATAGTAATGATGGCCACTTTTACCCAAAAATTTATACTGCATGTAACTTATTATGGTGTTTACTTTTATGCTTCGTTCCACTTAAGTATTATTATTATCTCTGTTATTATCAGCATTATTTGAGTATAATTATTATTATTATTATTATTATTATTATTATTATTATTATTATTATTATTATTATTATTATAATTATTATTATTATTATTATTATTATTATTATTATTATTATTATTATTATTATTATTATTATTATTATTATTATTATTATTGTTATTATTATTACCTTGAGTATTAAGGGATCCTTTAACAAACTGGTTGGCCAATTATGTACTAGGTTGTTAGCTAGTATATATTACTGATACCCAACAACCAATTCGGCTTTAGAGCCTTAGAACGATATATAGTATTGTGAACAAGCCAGTGAACAGGGCTGGTTTGTGATGAACAGCAAATGGCAAGTTCTCTTCCGGAGTAATGCAATATTATATGGTCAGTCATGTATCAGCCACATACCCTGTCAGCCGCATATTAGCCTCGGACCCTGCTAGTCATGTATTAGCCGTAGTCGTGTATCACTCTCTTACCCTGTCAGTTGTGTAGCAGCTTTGGACCCTGTTATTTGAGCATCAGCTTTGTACCCTGTCAGTCGTGCATCAGCCGGGTACCCTGTTAGTCACGCAAGTGTAGTGCCTCTCCCGTTTGTCCAGGTGTATAGTCTCTTGTAAATATATATGTATAGTCTTTTGTATATATATATATATATATATATATATATATATATATATATATATATATATATATATATATATATATATATATATATATATATATATATGTATATATATGTATATATATGTATATATGTATATATGTATATATGTATATGTATATGTATATGTATATGTATATGTATATGTATATGTATATGTATATGTATATGTATATGTATATGTATATGTATATGTATATGTATATGTATATGTATATGTATATGCATATGCATATGCATATGCATATGCATATGCATATGCATATGCATATATATATATATATATATATATATATATATATATATATATATATATATATATATATATATATATATATATATATATATATATATATATATATATATATATACTGTATATATAAATATGCAAAATAAACTGTTATATCACAGCACAATATGAAGCAATAAAATGCCCATAAATAAAACAAAAAGAAGCGAAGATGTACTATATATTACAACTGGACTCCAGTCCTCTTCAGGTACAAATGAATCGATATATACAAAGCTCTGGATAAAGGTGGGGAGAGATGCTAGCTACGATTGCCAGGAGGATCCACGATGGGATTATTTTCAGACCACAGGTCAGGTGGACGGTCATTTGGCATAATTTTCTTAATGAGGTCTTTTTATAATGCTTCACCCACACCATCAGATCTCCACTGTCCATTTGATAAATTTAAGGTTTCTGATTTTTATATAATGGCTGCTTCAAGTATCTTTCTCCTATATTGGCAATTACTCATATATAGCAATGAGGACTCACTCCAGTTAATATGGTGACCAGTATCTCGCATATGCACAAATAAAGCAGAACTTTCAACACCATATCGCACTGCTCTTTTATGCTCAGAAATTCTCTGGCCTAGCGAACGACCAGTTTGACCTATGTAAGATTTATTGCAGGAACAGCAATCAATTTTATAAATCCCTGCTTCTAAAGCTTTTTTATTTTGATATACGTTATTAAGTGAAGAACTAATTGTTTTGAGATAATTAAATATAAAAGGCTTACTTCTGCTTAATTGATCACTAAGAATTTTAATATTTTCTAAATAGGGTATTTTAATTGTATTAGTAAAGTTTATTTTTGACTGTTCTGCCGGCCCATTATAAAATATTTTGTTTGCTTTGTTAATTGCTTTTTCGATTACATACGCGGGATACATGAGACTTTCTAATTGTTGGCGGATTAATTTGAATTTGCATTGCAAATGATGAATGGAACACACTCTAAAACCTCTTAGGAAAAGATTGCATGCAACACCAGTTTTTACAGACAAAGCATGATAACTTAGAAAGTGTATATAAGAGACAGAGAAAGTTTTCTTCCTATACGATATATATTCCTATTGGGACTCCCGTTGGGGAGAATTTGACACATTTTTTAATAAATTTAATGATTTAGTCCCTGGGATCAAGTTTAAAACCGAATGGGAATCGGATGGCAAGCTACCGTTTTTGGATGTCTTAGTTATGAGAGAACCCAACAAATACTCATTTACTGTCTATAGGAAGAAAACTTTCTCTGTCTCTTATATATACTTTCTAAGTTATCATGGGGGTCAGGACAGCTCTTCAGACCCCAGAAGAGCTTCCCCTCCTCCCGGCAAGAAACACGGCAACTGTTATCATGTATGACTCATTGTTACATGCAATGCCATCACTACAGTACATGACTCATCACCTTCTCCAGAAACCAAAAGAACCCTTCAGGAGCCTAGCCAGCAACAGTAACCCCTCCTATCTGATGATCACCCTACGAGGCCTTTCGAATCTGTCTCTGCTGATTTATTCCGGGTTGCATGGAAGTCATTCCAGGAAATTGTGGACAGATTGTCAGGATGGCATGTGGTCATATCCTACAGGCCCGATGTGACGGCTTCAAGAGTTGTCAGGATGTTCTGCAGATACTTCCAAAAAGTTGGTGCTTCCCTCTGCCTCAGGACAGAAGGAGGCCCACCGTTTAACAGTGCTGACTTCTGGAAATTCGTGGAGCATTGGGGCATTCAGCATGTTATGTCATCGCCCCACTATCCCCAATCAAATGGACATGCCAATATCAGCAGTCAAGTCTGTAAATTACCTCATTTAGAAGACGTGCCCAATGGAAACATCGACTGCGAGGACTTTGACAGGGGTCTCCTAGAGATACGCAACACCCCTATGTCTGCAGGTTGTTCACTTGCACAGGTGCTGTTTGGCATCCCCCTCTGCTCCTGTGCCCTGGGTCACCCAGAGTCCATCTCCAAGGAATGGCAAGTCCTGACCAAGGACTGTGACCATTAAATTGCTGCTCGTACTGAACTACTCAAGTGCCAATACGCTTTCCACACTCGTCCCCTTGCCAGGCTGACTGTTGCCAGCATGTCCGAATTCAAGATCCGATGTCACACTGTTGGGACGAGGTCGGAATAGTTATGGGCTGCAGCAGGTACAGGGAGAACGAGGTATGTCTTCCCAGCGGACGAGTCTGGTGGCAGAATCGTCAACATCTCCTCCCAGTGCTCTCTACTAGTGTTGACCCTCTACTCCCATTTCCCTGTGGCCCATTGCTAGGCATTGAAAAATCCTGTAGATAACCCCCCCCCCCTTGTACCACATCATTCATCTCGACTCATATAAAAGAGAGTCTACTCATAATGGTGCTATGAGCGTGAGGGAGGAGAAAGGTGTGAATTTATGAGTGCTAAGTGATCCTTTAACAACTGATTGGCCAATTGCGTACTTGGCTGTTAGCTAGTACATACTTTTATTACCAAAACTGATAGTAGACACAAGAAGCACTAATACTAGTGATTTAACAAACTCATCTTTTAAGTACTTAGGCAGAGAAATGTCCAAATTAGATGTAAGTGCCTTAGCTAGTGGTGGGTGCCATAGTTTTCCAAAGACTTTTCTTCCTAAAGATTTAAACACCTGTGATACAGTTTGGTTACGAATTGATAGTCAGCAAATCTTTGGAAGCCCCATACTCAAGACCATATAAGATTATTAAGTGCATGCCTAAACATTCTCATCTACAATTGTCTGATGATGCACATAGTTTTGTTTCTATTGCTTGCTTGAAACCAGTAATCGAGCCTAATGCAGTGCCTGAACCAATTACTGTTGAACCACTAGAGCATAGTCAAACACAGAATGATTTTGATGACGATATTAACAATAATATGGATAGACAAGGATATGTCAATCCAGATTCTCAGAACATAGTTCCTCCAAAAGTTGCAACATCATCCCCAGGAGGCAAAATAAGATTTAAGAGTAGTAACGATTATTTCTATTATTTGCTCCGCTATATGGGAGGGAACTATATATCACCACTATTTCTAGAGGGTGGATTGAGAGACAGCTTTGGACCTTTTAAAAATTTATTAATATAAACCAGAACACAATTTAAAGAACTCTGCAACCAAAGAATAAAACTATTAACAATTTGGCAGCAGAAAAATAATATTTGTATAGTTTATAAAAAATGAAAATATTACTTGACAATACAATGCAATAATAGAAAAAGGGCATTTATTTACATATTATACCTAATATTCATCACTATTCAGGCACAATATCTTACTCATAAAATATTTATTTACCCTATTTGGAGTTTTTTTTTCTTCTAATTATCAAGATTGTATCATCATTACTATTCCTTGGCCGTAAAAATTATTTTATCTTCTTTATTTATCAACCATGCTGTACTACATCTTATTGAAGAAGCAACTGGCGTTCTTACTCATCAAAACAAAAAAACAAAACAAAAAGGTGAGACTAAAGAAAACTATATGATTCGTCACAAAGAAAACGTATATCATAAATGGGAAACATAAATTAAATATATATTCTCTCCGTATGCTTCCTTAGCAAATGTAAAGATAGCCTCCAGGAATAAAATTCGGAATATGGATGGAGAAATGAAAGAGAATGAAACACTCAGAGAACAAATAAGATCTTTGGAGGAAGCAAATAAAGCACAAGGGCAGGAGAGAAAGGAACTAGAAAAAAGAATAAAGAAGCTGGAAGGGGAAAAGAGTCAACTAGAATCTAGAATTTCTAAACAAGAAGATAAAAACAAACAGCTGAATGACAACCTAAAGGAATTAGATGTTAGTTCACTGCTCTCTTCTGAGAGAGACGAGATTGCTGCTTGGAATGTTCAGATTAAGGAAAACATTGAACAGTTCAGAAAAGAGTTCCAGGAGCTGAATATGGAAAATGATGCCATGAAAACGTCCTTTGCTGATGCACTAAAGGGGAATGTGGCAGTAAAAGAGGCTGTAAAGGTGGTGGCACTGGAAAACATACAAACAGTTGACTATAAAGAGACAGTAATCGAAAAAATGAAAGACGTTGTGATGGAAAGGGCAAACCCACTCATCAGACAGGCACTTGATAAGGAGAAGACAGTGGTAATCTCAGGCATAAGTGAATCCCAGGAGCCAACATGGCAGGGGAGACTTGAAGAAAATAAAGCTAACGTTGTAGACCTGATAAGAAAGCTTGGAGTAGTATGTGGTCCTGAGGATATTGTAAGCATACACCAACTAGGTAAATATTCGAGGGAAGGAAAGCCGAGACCAACAAAAGTAACCGTTGAGAGAGGGGAGACATGTAGGGAAATATTGTTGAGAAAAAAAAGTCTAAAAGACCTTCAAGAATGCAAAGAAGTGTTCATTAGACGATACAGAACACAGGAAGAGATGGGAAAGATAAAAAACTTGTTGCAAGAGGCAAGAAGGTTAAATGATGAAAGAAATGAAGAAGAGAAGAAAAATTTTCGTTACAGAATACTTCCAGACAAAGGGGAGATAAAGAAGATAATGACAGAAGATCAGGGGATGGGGCCTCATTAAGATTGTTATACACAAATGCTGATGGATTAGCTGGTAAGGCAGTAGAATTAAAAGATAGGATTCACAACAGTAAGGCAGATATAGTAGCAATTACAGAGACTAAGTTGAGTGAGGACATAAACAGTGTCACAGTTTTTCCTAAGGGCTTCAGAATACTAAGGGTCGAAAGATCTGAGAGGACTGGTGGAGGGATAGCACTGCTCATAAGTGAGAGGATTCAAGTTGAAGAAATAAACTTGGCTATAGAAAGTGAGTTCAGGGAATTTCTTGTTGCTCGCATAAATACTGGGTCAGAGAGCATTATAATAACTGTTGTATACAACCCACCAAGGAACCAAAATAGGCTTGAAATTTATGAGGAAAGTCATATAGGTACGATTGAAGTCATAAACTCAGTTGTTAACATGGCGCGGGAGAAAAAATGTAGGATTTTGATTATGGGAGACTTTAATCATAAAGAGATAGATTGGATAAATCTTGACCCACACAGTGGTGAGGACTCATTTGGGGCAAGATTCCTAGATTGCGTACAAGGGAATTTCCTACACCAACATGTAATGAAACCAACAAGAGCCAGGGGTGGGGATGAGCCATCACTACTTGATCTAGTGTTCACAGATAATGTGTTGGATATTGAAAATATTGAGTATGAACCACCAATTGGAAAGAGTGACCACTGTGTGTTGTTGACATTCTTCCTGAGAGTAGAGGCACTGAGGACATGAGGAGGAACTATCCGAAAGGAGATTACATCAAAATGAATGAGCTTTTTGCAGTTATTGACTGGAGAACCTTATTTTACAACAAATCTGTACAAGAAATGTATGACATCTTTTGTGAGAAATATGGGAAGATAGTAGATTGCTGCATACCTGTCACCAAAGTAGGTGTAATTCATGCCAGAGAGAAATGGTTCAATAATGGGTGTAAAAGAGCTAAGGAGTGGAGATACAAATGCTGGAAAAGGTATAGGAGGAGAAAAAACATAAATGCCTGGCAAACCTACAAAAGAGCAAGAAATGACTACCTAAGTAAAAGGAGAGAGGCAGAGAGAGATTATGAGAGGGACATCACCAGGAAGGCTAAAGAAAATCCCAAGCTTTTCCACAGCTTTATCAGAGGAAAACTGAAGGTAAAAGAACAGGTTTTAAGGCTAAAGAGAGCGGATGGAAGCATCACTGAGACGGACGAAGAGATCTGCAAAGAATTGAACAAGGAGTTTCAGTCAGTATTTACAGTAGAAAATACCCCACCCCCTCAGATTGCAGTGATAGAAGCTCAAGGGCCGGTATTAGAGAACATCAACCTTACAGCCACAGAGGTATGCAAAGTGCTGATGGATTTAGATGTTCATAAAGCTACAGGTCCTGATGACATATCCCCTCATGTGCTTAAAAAATGCGCAAACACAATATCAGTGGCACTAAGTATCATATTTAAGGAGTCACTGGAGTCGGGGGAGATTCCAAGATGCTGGAAACAAGCAAATCTGATTCCTATCTTCAAAAAGGGAAGGAGGGATACGGCTCTGAATTATAGACCAGTTTCCTTGACCAGCATAGTTTGCAAACTTATGGAGAAACTACTAAGGAAACATATCTCTCTTCACTTGGAATCCTTCAACTTTTTGTCAGTGAGGCAACATGGCTTCAGAGAAGGAAGATCAACAGTAACAAACTTATTAGAATTTTATGATGAGGTAAGCCAAATCTTACAGGAAAGAGAGGGCTGGGCAGATTGCATATTCCTAGACTTCCAGAAAGCGTTTGACACTGTTCCACATGGGAGACTTATTAGGAAGCTGCAATCAATGGCTAGAATAGGTGGAAATGTCTTGGAATGGATAAAAACTTACTTAGAAGGAAGGGAACAGAGGGTTAGAGTAAGACACTCAGTGTCTGAATGGAGAAGAGTTAGTAGTGGAGTTCCACAGGGTTCAGTTTTAGGGCCACTTTTGTTCCTTGTATATGTAAATGACCTACCAGAGTCTGTAAATTCATTCATGAATATGTTTGCAGATGATGCAAAGATTGTGAAGAAAGTAAAAAACGAGAACAATGGTAGAGAACTTCAGGAGGATCTAAATAATCTGCATGAGTGGTCAGAAAAGTGGCTAATGAAATTCAATACCTCAAAATGTAAGGTAATGAGAATGGGTACAAGTGCAAGAAGGCCCAAGCTTGACTACTCGGTGGCTGGAGTACAACCTCAAGAGACAGAAAATGAGAGAGATCTAGAAGTAAACATACTGGCAGATTTGTCTCCAGAAATACATATAAATGGCGTAGTAAGGGCAGCATATGCATTCTTATCAAATGTAAGGGTAGCCTTCAGGCACATGGACAAGGAAATGTTCAGAAATATTTATGTAACCTATGTGAGGCCAAAACTCGAATATGCAGCCCCCTTTTGGAATCCACACTTGAAAAAGCACATAGCTAAGCTTGAAAAAGTTCAAAGACATGCCACAAAACTGGTGCCAGAAATACGCAATCTCGGTTATGATGAGAGGCTGAGGGAATTAGACTTGCCATCACTCGAAGCTAGAAGAGTAAGGGGGGATATGGTGACAGTCTTTAAATTCCTTCATGGTTATGATAGAGTGGATAGGGATCGATATTTCGATATGGCTGGCTCTAGAACTAGAGGTCATAGTTTGAAGCTTCGTAAGAAAACTTGTTTGCAGGATGTAAGGAAATACTTTTTCAGTGTAAGAGTAGTTGATAATTGGAATTGGCTAAGCGAGGAGGTAGTTAATGCTATCTCAATCCATAGTTTTAAGGACAGGTATGATAAGTATCACTAAGTCTAAAAATGGAACCGATGAGGAGACGGGAAGATACGAGCTTTGGGCTCTTTCCCGTAAACACAATTAGGTAATCACAATTAGGTAATCACAAGGAAATATTCAGAAATATGTATATAGCTTGTGTGAGGCAAAAGCGTGAATATACAGCCACTTTTTGGAATCCGCAGCTGAAAAAGCATACGAATAAATTTGAAAAAGTTCAAAGACATTCCACGAAACTGGAGACAGAAATACGCAATATAATTTATGAGGAAAGGTTGAACGAATAAGATTTTACCATCACTAGAAGCTAAATGTGAGGGATATATGGTGACGGTTTTTTAATTCCTCCATGGTTTTGACTGAGTGGACAGAGATCGATATTTGGATATGGCTGACTCTAAAACAAATGGTTATAGACTGAAGCTTCGTAAGAAAACCTTTTTGCAGCATGAAAAGAATGACCTCTTCAGTGTAAGAGTAGTTGATAATTGAAATTCGCTAAGCGAGGAGGTAGTTAATGTTAAATCAGTTCATAGTTTTACTGAAAAATATAATAATTGTCATTGAATATAAAACGGAACCAGCCAGGAGACAGGGAGTTTCGAGCATAGAGCTCTTTCCCATAAACACAATTAGGTAGTTACATAAAGTGCTTTAATATTTAACTTAAAGCCGGACTAAAGGCTCAACTTAACTCACTACTCTGACATGTGACTGTGTAAACCAATAACAATGACTACCACAACTTGACCATAAAGGCAATTGTCTGTACTCCATTTCTAAGTACTGTATAGTTTATACCTGCATGCATAGCAGGGTTAGATCAGGATATAGTAATTTAGGTTTATAAGGTTTTCGATTGAATTTTATTACATTGAAAGCAGCTGGTTGGGATGGAGGAATGGTAGAGGTTAGTCATCTTTTACAAATAATGGCACTTAGCTATGTGAAAATAATTAATATTTAAGATTTTTCTATTTTTAAAGCTGAAATTATATATTTTCGTGAAATTTGAGCAATACCTGTTGATCACTCAGCAAACTAATGCTTTTGAGCTTTAGAATGTAAACACAATTTGTGCCATTAGTAACTAAATATTAAAAATGTTAATTAACTGCAAATATTTTTTTGCATCATTATTCAATTAGAAGACAATTGAACCGAACATAACCCAACTCTCTGCTTGTAGCTTACATATAACTTGTGATGGGTTAGGTTTTTCTAGTAATGTCAAGTTTGTGGGTGTATACTGTTTTGGTTGTAGCTATTTCTCTTCATTAGAAAATATGATTATCATCTCACATTCATAAACATAATGACAGTGTAATTTTCGTATCCCTGTATACTGGGAGTATGATGCAGAAAGTATTTAATTAATAGTTATTTGGTGATAACACCATCACAGTGACAGCACACCCACCAGAGCTTTGTGCATAAGTACAGAGTATAGCACATAGGAGAGTGTAAGTCAGTCAGAGCTAAGACACAAACCTGAGCAGATGGGTGCTCCCCCTATTGTATATAAGGAGGCCATGAGAGCTCAGTGGTAGAGTGTGCAAAGCAGGAGGCAACTAACCCGGTATCAGTCCTACTGCAGGGGGTTATAATAGGCATCCAGCCTTCATTCCCCGGCTCCAGCATGTCTGTACCCGTCCCCATTTGAATGGGAACGGTTTATGTCACATAAAATGGTGCAGTTACAAATGCACACATTTCTGAAGTATTTTGTGTATCCTGTTTTACTAATACAAAATCAATAAAAAAAACAAAAAATTTTGACGTGTCTTTCTCTGGAATAATATCAGGTTACAGTATTTCATGCTTATAGTGATAAATGTGCTCACATTAGTATTTTAATATTTTAGATGTCTCTGCTACACCTAAATAAGAAGTTGATGATGCTGAAGCTTTTCAGGCGCATTACAAGTTGCAATAATGACCGACATATTACTACCTCAGCAATTGCATACGGTAAGTGTGTTACGTCTTATATGACACTGTTAATCCTCATTATAGGGGTGGACACGGACAGAGCTGAGCTGGGGAATTAGGTTGAATGCTCTTCCTAACACCCCACAGTGGGCTCAATTGCAGGTCTGTTAAATCCTGAATGGCCCCAAGTTGTATGCGGTAACAGTTGCTTGCATATGGCACTGCCAAGATATATTATCAGATGGGTGATTGATTACAGACAAAAACAGGTTTTCCATACTCTGTATATAAATATATATACATATATATGCTCTAAACTCTAATAGTATGCATACATATACCTTGGCCACTGTCCCCCTTGTGAAGGGAATGACTGCATCAAAGCACACATATTCACCAGAAGCTAGCATACCTGGATCACTTGTGTTCACTCCTAGGGGATATGGTGCTGCCAAAATTCCCACCTACTACCCTGCTTGGGTCATCCATGTGGTAAGTGGGCAGGGATCTAATAACGCATGTAATAACTTTGCGACAATCTCGCCACTAAACTAACACATTATAGGCAATACTTCACTAACCTAGTGCAGACTTGATGTATTTGAAGACTTTTGAAAAATCAGTACAGGGGGTCCTTGGTTTACAATGTCCTCAAATTACGATGTGTTGTGGTTACAATATGTCTCCCATAAATTATTTTTCTTAATTTTTGATAATTTTTGGTCAGTATTATGTCTCAGAAGCATAAAGCAAATTCTTGTGATGGCAAGAAAAGGAGAGCCATCATCATGGAAGTGAAATTATATACTTTACTACTGCATTAGTATAGGTGCTTATATAGGTGTGTTTCGACTTACACTGAAATTCAGGTTACATCACTTTTCTAGAATGGAACTCTGAAGTAAATCGAGGACCTCCTGTATTGCCATTTATATATTCTTGTTCTTTGATATTTTGTTTTATTTTAAAATAATAAACATGGAAGCAGCATATGAGGTTATTTTTACACATATTTATGCAATGACTGCATCCCATTAGTAGGAGTGGTGACGGAGTCAAAGCATACCTTTGCTAGAAGCCAAATATCCCTAAATCGCTTTTCTTAGCTCTTTCGAGATAAAAGGGCACTACAGTTCTCCCCTACCCGGCTTGCTTGAGTCAACGGCAGGGTAAGTGAACAAGGCTCTTCTGCTGTGTGGCCAGACTTGCAACCGGTTTACCCTCACTGCTTCATCACATGATAATTTTTAATGTTTATTAACTGCATATTTATACAATTGCTACTGTATTTGTACCAAGAGGTCACCTTGAATTTTGTAATCCACGCATTCTTTATGACAGCAAACAAGATATTTTGTCCCCACAGGACCCTCTCCGATGTTTCCAGTGCTGTGTCTCAACCTGTTGGGTTTTCATTGCTTTATACCTTGTATAGCTTTCCATATTTTCGTTAACCTTTCCATGAGCCATTAATGAGGTTTTTTCTTGTAGTGAAAATCTTACTTTACTTTTTATCTTTCTACTGCTTCCTTCATTCTCTATTTATTGCTTCCTGTATGTTCTCCCTTGTAATTGTATTGTGTCATTTAATCTTAGCCACAGGAGCTCAGTGGTAGAGTATGCTATTTGGAGAGTGATGAGCCGTACATTTGCAAGTTTGATCCTACTTTGGGGCAATAGGAAGGGGAACAACATTTTACCCTGTGTATCCATGTGAAGTTATAAATTAAATATATTTTCCATTTTTCAACGTCAATACTTAATTGCATTACTTTAGTTTCTGTGAACATATATAATATGTACATAGTTATAAAATGGGGACTGCAATAGTTCAGTGGTTAGAGCACTCAATACAAGAACAGTATCCAGTCTTAATGACCTAGTTTCTACCTGCTTGGATACACACAAACGGCAAACGACAATTTGCGCAGTTAAAATGCTGTGAGCATGATTATTCAAAATTGTATAGTAAAGGTAAAATATATTTTGCTAATTTACATTTAGTCTTTACAGTTTTATGTGTAGCAATCCTAAATTGATATTTATAGTAAATTACCTGGATAACCTTTTTTATTTTTGCTATAGCAGTGTTTGCTGTTCATTTCTATTAGATAACCCTCTGCACTGCATGAGATTATATTTCTTGTCACACAACAGTTGATGGTAAGGTTGATTATAGCCAGAGTATGATGATGCCTTGTTGTCTTCCCTTTTATTTAAGGTTTTGTAACTCTGCTGCCTTCGGCAGGATACACCATTTGAGAAGAAACTGAAATAGTTACTACAATTTTTGATTTGCATTTTCACTTCCAGCTCGTGGTATTCGTAATACTCTTCAAATTCTGAATATAAAGCCTGAAGAAGCAGAACAATTAACTGCAGATGAACTGGATGATCTTACAGATCCTACTGTAGATACCTTGGAAAAGAACTTGGGCAGACTAGAACGGTAAGCCGTGTTTGGTCTCCAATGTAGATGATCCCTTAAGGGAGTGCATGAATACCTCCTTTTTGTGCTCTTGCATGTTATTAAAATTGACTAAGTACAGTGGAGTGAGGGAACTGAGAATTTTCCGCTTTCTATTTTCTTCCATTTTTTGCTGGGACTCATACACCCCCCTTATATGTGGGATTTGGACTTTTGTATATATGTATGGGGTCCCCATTTAACGTCAGACTTCCATTCCTGATAGCTGCTTAAATCAGATTTCGACTTAAGTTGGAAAACACCTAAACCTGAACCTAGGACCCCCAACCAAAGTTAAAAATACATCATCTAAAACATTGGAAAATAATCAAAGTTTTTAATCTATTATATAGAAATAGTAAAACTAAACTTTACACTATTGCTTACCTTTACTTGTGTACCCTAAAACATAAAAATTGTAAAATTACACTACAGGGCAGCATACAGTATAATATTGCTTACCTTTACTTGTGTGGTTGGCTTGCACACTGGAAGGAACATTGTAAGGGATGGTAACCCCCCTTCCTAATTATTTCTGCTTATACATTGGGGAAACTTGCTGGTTTCTCATCACCACTAGCTAGCAGCATCACCTTGCACTCTTAGCTTATGCGAATTTAACATGACTTTTAAAACTATTAAACCAACCCCTACTGGCCACAAGCTCTTCACTTTCACTCTCTTTTCCGAGCATTTTACGATATCAGCTTTAATTTCCATGGTGATGGCTTTTCTTTTCTTCGTACCACTGCTATCAGAACTATCACCATTACGCTTGGGAAACACAGTAATGTCAATAACGAGTGAAAAAGAGCAAACCCAACGAGAGAGTAGATGAACATGAGAAACAATATGACGGGCAAGAGTAAACTGAGTGGTGGTTTTTCTTCTTCTTGTAATCATGATTCATGTGAAAACATAAACCATATTTTACCCCGACCAGGACTCGAACCTAGGACACATAATTACTGTGCCAAGGCACTACCAACTACACCACATATGGTAATGTGTATATTTGATTATTGTTGATCCCTAATTAGATTGAGATTTGAATTAAATGCAAAAACAAAGCCACGAGTGAGGTTGGGAGAAACTGTAATATGAACAAAAAGGGATTCCGACAGAATACGTTTATTCCTAGTATAGCAGTTAAGCTGTAAGGTTGGTTTCTCTATTAGACCTTCTGTGGTGTAGTTGGTAACGCCTTGGCACAGTAATCATGTGTCATAGGTTTGAGTCCCGGTCGGGGTAAAATATGATTCATGTTTTCACATATGGTAATGTGCTTATTTGATTATTGTTGATCCCTAATTAGATTGAGATTTGAATTAAATGCAAAGACGAAGCCACGAGTGATGTTGAAAGAAACTATAATACGAACAAAAAGGCATTCAGATAGAATGCATTTTTTCCTAGTATAGCAGTTAAGCTGTAAGGCTGGTTTCTCCTTTAGACCTTCTGTGGTGTAATTGGTAGCACTTTGGCCCAGTAATTATATATATATATATATATATATATATATATATATATATATATATATATATATATATATATATATATATATATATATATATATATATATACAGTGATCCTTCACTCTGTCGCGATTCTTCTCTGGCGAATTCACTGTATCACGATTTTTTTGGCAATTTTTTTTTTCTTTGGTGGGTATATGCAAAAATATTAAAATATTAAAAAAAATTTTTTTTTAGTATTTTTATTTTTTTTTTTGAAAAAAAAAAACATATTTCATTATCTAATTGATAAAAAAAAATTTATTTCCCAGCCTACGAATAATAAAACAGTAAAAAATAGTAAAAAACATAAATTTAGATATACAGTATAACTCACAGTATTGCATCATGTGAAATAGTGTCCGATAGCGTACAATGTATTGGGGTCGCAGCTACGTGAGGTAGCATATATATTTATATTTCCAGTAGTTTCATGATTTTATTAATAAAACAACATATTTCTTAGCCTAAGAATAATTAAACAGTAAAAGATAGTAAAAAAACATAAATACTAACTGTATTCCATCATGTAAAATACAATACTGGTATCAGCGTTTCGGAAAACGAAAAGAGTCAAACCTACGTAAGATAGTACATATTGAAATTTTAATTATTTTATTGATAAAACAAGTATTTCCTAGCCTAAGAGTAATAAAACAGTAAAAAATAGTAAAAAACATAAATTTAGATATATAACTCACAGTAGTGCATCATGTGAAATAGTGTCCGATAGCGTACAATGTATTGGGGTCGCACCTACGTGAGCTAGCATATATAAAAATTTCCAGTAGTTTCATGATTTTATTGATACAAAAATGTATTTCTTAGCCTAAGAATAATAAAACAGTAAAAAACATAAATACTAACAGTATTGCAACATGTAAAATACGATACTGCTATCAGCGTTTCGGACAAAGGCTTGCACCATCTTCCATTGTCTCACCTCGCTCGTTCAGTCTAACTCACGTTGTGCTTATTAATATGTTGTGCTTGTGATTTATTTTCTTCACTTTTTTCAACCTCTGCAATGCCTCCCAAGCATCCTTCATCTTCTAAGGCTTCTGGTAGTGAGCCTAAGCGGCAAAGGAAGATGTTAACCATAACAGATAAGGTGAAACTCTTACATTGGCCTCAATGAATAACAGCCGTAAAGCTGTTATTGTCTGCGGAATAATTTCCTATAGAGTCTACAAACCATTACCACCTCATTCACGGTAAGTTTACCTATCACGTACATATAAATTTACGTTGCATGCTGTTATTTATAAAGGGTGGTTTTTTAACAGTGCAGGGAGGGTTTATTCAGTAAACGTAAAAATAATTGTAAAATACCTATGTACATGAGTATGTCATGTAAATTTATGCTTGCATGCTGTTATTTATGAAGTAAAGGGTGGTTTGTTTACAGTACAGGGAGGGTTTATACAGTTTATACGGTGTAAACGTAAAAATAAATTTAAATATCTATGTACATATAGGCTGATCCTTCTCCGCGTTTTTCCTGTCTCGGGCCGGGTCCCGGAACCGAACCTTCGTGATAATTGAAGGAACACTGTATATATATATATATATATATATATATATATATATATATATATATATATATATATATATATATATATATATATATATATATATATATATATATACAGTGTTACCCCGGTTATTCGCGCTTCTTGGTTCGCGTTCTCACTCTATCGCGTTTTTTTTTTGGATAAATTATTATTTTATTTTATGGGTATACGCAAAAATATTAAAATATTGAAAATGTTTTTTTCAGTATTTTCATTTTTTTATTGAAATTTACGTTGCGTGCTGTTATTTATAATGTAAAGGGTGTTTTTTTAACAGTGCAGGGAGGGTTTATACAGTTCGTAAACAAAAAAATAATTGTAAATGAGTATGTGTGTCACGTCATCATCACCTCATTCATCGTAATTTTATCTATCACTTTCATAAAAATATACGTTGCTTGCTGTTATTTATAATGTAAAGGGTGTTTTTTTAACTGCAGGGAGGGTTTATACAGTACGTAAACGAAAAAATAATTGTAAATGAGTATGTATGTCACGTCATTATCACCTCATTCACCGTAATTTTATCTATCACTTTCATAAAAATTTACGTTGCTTGCTGTTATTTATAATGTAGAGGGTGTTTTTTTTAACAGTGCAGGGAAGGTTTATACAGTACGTAAAAGAAAAAATAATTGTAAATGAGTATATATGTCACGTCATTATCACCTCATTCACCGTAATTTTATCTATCACTTTCATAAAAATTTACGTTGCTTGCTGTTATTTATAATGTAAAGGGTGTTTTTTTAACAGTGCAGGGAGGGTTTATACAGTACGTAAACGAAAAAATAATTGTAAATGAGTATGTATGTCACGTCGTTATCACCTCATTCACCGTAATTTTATCTATCACTTTCATAAAAATTTACGTTGCTTGCTGTTATTTATAATGTAAAGGGTGTTTTTTTAACAGTGCAGGGAGGGTTTATACAGTACGTAAACGAAAAAATAATTGTAAATGAGTATGTATGTCACGTCTTTATCACATCATTCACCGTAATTTTATCTATCACTTTCGTAAAAATTTACGTTGCTTGCTGTTATTTATAATGTAAAGGGTGTTTTTTTTAACAGTGCAGGGAGGGTTTATACAGTACGTAAACGAAAAAATAATTGTAAATGAGTATGTATGTCACGTCATTATCACCTCATTCACCGTAATTTTATCTATCACTTTCATAAAAATTTACGTTGCTTGCTGTTATTTATAATGTAAAGGGTGTTTTTTTTAACAGTGCAGGGAGGGTTTATACAGTACGTAAACGAAAAAATAATTGTAAATGAGTATGTATGTCACGTCATTATCACCTCATTTACCGTAATTTTATCTATCACTTTCATAAAAATTTACGTTGCTTGCTGTTATTTATAATGTAAAGGGTGTTTTTTTAACAGTGCAGGGAGGGTTTATACAGTACGTAAACGAAAAAATAATTGTAAATGAGTATGTATGTCACGTCTTTATCACTTCATTCACAGTAATTTTATCTATCACTTTCGTAAAAATTTACGTTGCTTGCTGTTATTTATAATGTAAAGGGTGCTTTTTTTAACAGTGCAGGGAGGGTTTATACAGTACGTAAACGAAAAAATAATTGTAAATGAGTATGTATTTCACGTCGTTATCACCTCATTCACCGTAATTTTATCTATCACTTTCATAAAAATTTACGTTGCTTGCTGTTATTTATAATGTAAAGGGTGTTTTTTTAACAGTGCAGGGAGGGTTTATACAGTACGTAAACGAAAAAATAATTGTAAATGAGTATGTATGTCACGTCATTATCACCTCATTTGCCGTAATTTTATCTATCACTTTCATAAAAATTTACGTTGCTTGCTGTTATTTATAATGTAAAGGGTGTTTTTTTAACAGTGCAGGGAGGGTTTATACAGTACGTAAACGAAAAAATAATTGTAAATGAGTATGTATGTCACGTCATTATCACCTCATTCACCGTAATTTTATCTATCACTTTCATAAAAATTTACGTTGCTTGCTGTTATTTATAATGTAAAGGGTGTTTTTTATTACAAGTGCAGGGAGGGTTTATACAGTACGTAAACGAAAAAATAATTGTAAATGAGTATGTATGTCACGTCATTATCACCTCATTCACCGTAATTTTATCTATCACTTTCATAAAAATTTACGTTGCTTGCTGTTATTTATAATGTAGAGGGTGTTTTTTTAACAGTGCAGGGAGGGTATATACAGTACGTAAACGAAAAAATAATTGTAAATGAGTATGTATTTCACGTCATCATCACATTCACGGTAAGTTTTCCTATCACTTTCATAAAAATTTACGTTGCTTGCTGTTATCTATAATGTTAAGGGTGCTTTTTTTAACAGTGCAGGGAGGGTTTATACAGTACGTAAACGAAAAAAATAATTGTAAATGAGTATGTATGTCACGTCATTATCACCACATTTACCGTAATTTTATCTATCACTTTCATAAAAATTTACGTTGCTTGCTGTTATTTATAATGTAAAGGGTGTTTTTTTAACAGTGCAGGGAGGGTTTATACAGTACGTAAACGAAAAAATAGTTGTAAATGAGTATGTATGTCACGTCTTTATCACATCATTCACCGTAATTTTATCTATCACTTTCGTAAAAATTTACGTTGCTTGCTGTTATTTATAATGTAAAGGGTGTTTTTTTTAACAGTGCAGGGAGGGTTTATACAGTACGTAAACGAAAAAATAATTGTAAATGAGTATGTATGTCACGTCATTATCACCTCATTCACCGTAATTTTATCTATCACTTTCATAAAAATTTACGTTGCTTGCTGTTATTTATAATGTAAAGGGTGTTTTTTTAACAGTGCAGGGAGGGTTTATACAGTACGTAAACGAAAAAATAATTGTAAATGAGTATGTATGTCACGTCATTATCACCTCATTTACCGTAATTTTATCTATCACTTTCATAAAAATTTACGTTGCTTGCTGTTATTTATAATGTAAAGGGTGTTTTTTTAACAGTGCAGGGAGGGTTTATACAGTACGTAAACGAAAAAATAATTGTAAATGAGTATGTATGTCACGTCTTTATCACCTCATTTACCGTAATTTTATCTATCACTTTCGTAAAAATTTACGTTGCTTGCTGTTATTTATAATGTAAAGGGTGTTTTTTTTAACAGTGCAGGGAGGGTTTATACAGTACGTAAACGAAAAAATAATTGTAAATGAGTATGTATTTCACGTCGTTATCACCTCATTTACCGTAATTTTATCTATCACTTTCGTAAAAATTTACGTTGCTTGCTGTTATTTATAATGTAAAGGGTGTTTTTTTTAACAGTGCAGGGAGGGTTTATACAGTACGTAAACGAAAAAATAATTGTAAATGAGTATGTATTTCACGTCGTTATCACCTCATTCACCGTAATTTTATCTATTACTTTCATAAAAATTTACGTTGCTTGCTGTTATTTATAATGTAAAGGGTGTTTTTTTAACAGTGCAGGGAGGGTTTATACAGTACGTAAACGAAAAAATAATTGTAAATGAGTATGTATGTCACGTCATTATCACCTCATTTACCGTAATTTTATCTATCACTTTCATAAAAATTTACGTTGCTTGCTGTTATTTATAATGTAAAGGGTGTTTTTTTAACAGTGCAGGGAGGGTTTATACAGTACGTAAACGAAAAAATAATTGTAAATGAGTATGTATGTCACGTCATTATCACCTCATTCACCGTAATTTTATCTATCACTTTCATAAAAATTTACGTTGCTTGCTGTTATTTATAATGTAAAGGGTGTTTTTTATTACAAGTGCAGGGAGGGTTTATACAGTACGTAAACGAAAAAATAATTGTAAATGAGTATGTATGTCACGTCATTATCACCTCATTCACCGTAATTTTATCTATCACTTTCATAAAAATTTACGTTGCTTGCTGTTATTTATAATGTAAAGGGTGTTTTTTATTACAAGTGCAGGGAGGGTTTATACAGTACGTAAACGAAAAAATAATTGTAAATGAGTATGTATGTCACGTCATTATCACCTCATTCACCGTAATTTTATCTATCACTTTCATAAAAATTTACGTTGCTTGCTGTTATTTATAATGTAGAGGGTGTTTTTTTAACAGTGCAGGGAGGGTATATACAGTACGTAAACGAAAAAATAATTGTAAATGAGTATGTATGTCACGTCATCATCACATTCACGGTAAGTTTTCCTATCACTTTCATAAAAATTTACGTTGCTTGCTGTTATCTATAATGTTAAAGGTGCTTTTTATAACAGTGCAGGGAGGGTCTATACAGTACGTAAACGAAAAAATAATTGTAAATGAGTATGTATGTCACGTCTTTATCACCTCATTCACCGTAATTTTATCTATCACTTTCATAAAAATTTACGTTGCTTGCTGTTATTTATAATGTAAAGGGTGTTTTTTTAACAGTGCAGGGAGGGTTTATACAGTGTAAACGTAAAACTATATTAAAATATGTATGTATTTATAGGCGGATCCTACTTCGCGGATTTCCTGGTTCGTGCCGGGTCCCGGAACCGAACTACCGCGATAAGTGAGGCAACGCTGTATATATATACATACATACATACATATACCTTGGCTGTTTCCCCCTTAAATTGGGGGGTAGCCGACAGCAAGGAAGGAAACTGTATATATATATATATATATATATATATATATATATATATATATATATATATATATATATATATATATATATATATATATATATATATATATATACCTAAGTTTGCTTTTTACGTGTGTTAATAATTCGCAAAATTGGAATAACGCCCCTAATAAATAATAGTAAAAATATACGAAATACACTAATAACGCCCATGCAAAAAAATAGAAAAAAAATTTAATTTTATTAAATAATCGACCGCCTCGGAGGCACTTTGCCACCACGCTCCTCCTCTTCTACCACTTAATGTGATCAGATATTATGAAGAGAATGGAAAAAAAGAATTAAGAACAAACAGCAAACAAACTTGCGATATAATATCGTCAGGGACATAGCATGCGAGGGTGCACCAGCTGATACGGAGGTGGCAAAATGTTTGCAGATAGAGGTTCGTTCTCCCGCATCCTCCTCCTCTTCTACCGCTTAATGCGATCAGATATTATGGAAAGAATGGAAAAAATGTTAAGTACAGTACGTGGATGAGCATTAAGAACAAGCAGGGAATAAACTTGCCATATAATATCGTCAGGGAAATAGCGTGCGAGAGTGCATCAGCTGATACAGAGGCATCAAAACGTTTGCAAATAGAGATTCTGATATTATGGAGAGAATGGAAAAAAAGCATTAAGAACAAACAGCAAAGAAACTTGCCATATAATATTGTCAGGGAAAAAGTGTGCTAGAGCAAAAACGTTTGCAGATAGAGGTTCGTTCTCCCGCATCCTCGTGCTCACCACCACCATGCACGTCCCAGTGTATGCCTGTTGCCCACTGCATAATTGAGTGCAGTAATTTGTTTACTGTACAGCAAATCTGTATATCTTTTATACTGTACACTATTTGCATTTCCTTCTTCAGCAATTTGAACTGAATCCTAAAAGACTCTGAACTTGCCATATCTGCTCTGCCAGCCTCACCCCACACATTTGTGTTGCACAGCTTATGGCTGTGCAATGCCTAGATGCCTACTGAATCAGTGGCATGCATCTCTTATGGCACTGGAAGACATGTTAATATCACAAGCCTTCTGCTTAATGCACCACTTGTAAACTGCTTTGTCCAACTCCTTTTGACCACTTATCTTCTGCTCACGAACTGTTACAAAACTAGACTTACTTAGATATCCATGAACAGAATATTTAAGGGCATGTTCCACACTTTTGATGTAGCCTTACGAATATATTAATGGTTTGTTTTTTTCACACCATATTCCCACACAAATGTTTCATAGATACACCATATTCTAGCTTTTTAAGCAACTCAAGTTTTTGTGCTACATTTAGGCAGACCCTACTCCTCTTCTCTTCTTTTCCTACAAATGACATTTTTATAGAAAATTACTATACCAGTTATCACTTTGACATTGAAACACTTACAAAAAGCACAATATATGGAACAGTATTGCACATAAGTCAAAACCACCGATGTAAACAAACTGAAAATTTACACCGACTAGCAGCTTTATTGCGAAATATACCGATTTCTGTTAAATCAAGGTCCGTTAATTTGAAGTGTGAATGTATTGCATGTGAAGTTGCCTTGAGGATGTATATTTGATATCTACATTTGCATGCCTCTTCTTTTTTCCTTATTTCCCTGTGGCTCTTTGCATATATTTTCATCTCGTGGTTTGTAGTGATTAAGTGCACACACATACATGCACACATTCTCTCTCTCTCTCTCTCTCTCTCTCTCTCTCTCTCTCCTCTCTCTCTCTCTCTCTCTCTCTCTCTCCTCTCTCTCTCCCTCTCTCTCTCTCTCTCTCTCTCTCTCTCTCTCTCTCTCTCCTCTCTCTCGCTCTCTCTCTCTCTCTCTCTCTCTCTCTCTCTCTCTCTCTCTCTCTCTCTCTCTCTCTCTCTCTCTCTCTCTCTCTCTCTCTCTCTCTCTCTCTCTCCTCTCTCTCTCCTCTCTCTCTCTCTCTCTCTCTCCCAGTGAGTGGTAAAGTTACGAGACACAGGCATTTTTCATATAGCAATGTATTATTACAGAGACTCCAAAGGCTTGCAGAGATTTATTCAACAGAAGACCATCAAACAGAAATTCTTCAAGCAGTATGAACCAGTTGAAGAAAATCTTTTAACCTGGGCTATGAAGGAACAGCTAAAATATTTATATGCTACAGATCCAGATTTATGGACCCCTGAGGCTCTGGCTACGGCTTTCCCTATCTCTGCTCTTGGGGTTCAGGTAAGGCTCTAATTTACAATGGACAATTACCCCTTTGGACAATTACTCCATATATATATATATATATATATATATATATATATATATATATATATATATATATATATATATATATATATATATATATATATATATATATATATATATATATATATATATATATATATATATATATATATGTATGTATGTATGTATGTATGTGATTACCTAATTGTGTTTACGGGAAAGAGCCCAAAGCTCGTATCTTCCCGTCTCCTGAGAGGTATCCATTTTAAACTTAGTCATACTTATCATACCTGTCCTTAAAACTATGGATTGAGATAGCATTAACTACCTCCTCGCTTAGCCAATTCCAATTATCAACTACTCTTACACTGAAAAAGTATTTCCTTACATCCTGCAAACAAGTTTTCTTACGAAGCTTCAAACTATGACCTCTAGTTCTAGAGCCAGCCATATCAAAATATCGATCCCTATCCACTCTATCATAACCATGAAGGAATTTAAAGACTGTCACCATATCCCCCCTCACTTTTCTAGCTTCCAGTGATGGTAAGTCTAATTCCCTCAGCCTCTCATCATAACTGAGATTGCGTATTTCTGGCACCAGTTTCGTGGCATGTCTTTGAACTTTTTCAAGCTTAGCTATGTGCTTTTTCAAGTGCGGATTCCAAAAGGGGGCTGCATATTCGAGTTTTGGCCTCACATAGGTTACATAAATATTTCTGAACATTTCCTTGTCCATGTGCCTGAAGGGCTACCCTTACATTTGATAAGAATGCATATGCTGCCCTTACTATGCCATTTATATGTATTTCTGGAGACAAATCTGCCAGTATGTTTACTCCTAGATCTCTCTCATTTTCTGTCTCTTGAAGTTGTACTCCAGCCACCGAGTAGTCAAGCTTGGGCCTTCTTGCACTTGTACCCATTCTCATTACCTTACATTTTGAAGTATTGAATTTCATTAGCCACTTTTCTGACCACTCATGCAGATTATTTAGATCCTCCTGAAGTTCTCTACCATTGTTCTCGTTTTTTACTTTCTTCACAATCTTTGCATCATCTGCAAACGTACGTACGTACGTACATACATACATACATACATACATACATACATACATGCCACGAAACTGGTGCCAGAAATACGCAATCTCAGTTATGATGAGAGGCTGAGCGAATTAGACTTACCATCACTCGAAGCTAGAAGAGTGAGGGGGGATATGTTGACAGTCTTTAAATTCCTTCATGGTTATGATAGAGTGGATAGGGATCGATATTTTGATATGGCTGGCTCTAGAACTAGAGGTCATAGTTTGAAGCTTCGTAAGAAAACTTGTTTGCAGGATGTAAGGAAATACTTTTTCAGTGTAAGAGTAGTTGATAATTGGAATTGGCTAAACGAGGAGGTAGTTAATGCTATCTCAATCCATAGTTTTAAGGACAGGTATGATAAGTATGACTAAGTATAAAATGGAACCTCTCAGGAGACGGGAAGATACGAGCTTTGGGCTCTTTCCCGTAAACACAATTAGGTAATCACAATTAGGTAATCACATACATACATACATACATACATATATATATATATATATATATATATATATATATATATATATATATATATATATATATATATATATATATATATGTGTATGTGATTACCTAATTGTGTTTACGGGAAAGAGCCCAAAGCTCGTATCTTCCTGTCTCCTGATCGGTTCCATTTTATACTTAGTGATACTTATCATACCTGTATGTATGTATGTATGTTTGTACCTACCTACCTACCTACCTACCTACCTACCTACCTACATACATACATACATACATACATACATACATAATTTTCGTTACAGAATACTTCCAGACAAAGGGGAGATAAAGAAGATAATGACAGAAGATCAGGGGATGGGGCCTCATTAAGATTGTTATACACAAATGCTGATGGATTAGCTGGTAAGGCAGTAGAATTAAAAGATAGGATCCACAACAGTAAGGCAGATATAGTAGCAATTACAGAGACTAAGTTGAGTGAGGACATAAACAGTGTCACAGTTTTTCCTAAGGGCTTCAGAATACTAAGGGTCGAAAGATCTGAGAGGACTGGTGGAGGGATAGCACTGCTCATAAGTGAGAGGATTCAAGTTGAAGAAATAAACTTGGCTATAGAAAGTGAGTTCAGGGAATTTCTTGTTGCTCGCATAAATACTGGGTCAGAGAGCATTATAATAACTGTTGTATACAACCCACCAAGGAACCAAAATAGGCTTGAAATTTATGAGGAAAGTCATATAGGTACTATTGAAGTCATAAACTCAGTTGTTAACATGGCACGGGAGAAAAAATGTAGGATTTTGATTATGGGAGACTTTAATCATAAAGAGATAGATTGGATAAATCTTGACCCACACAGTGGTGAGGACTCATTTGGGGCAAGATTCCTAGATTGCATACAAGGGAATTTCCTACACCAACATGTAATGGAACCAACAAGAGCCAGGGGTGGGGATGAGCCATCACTACTTGATCTAGTGTTCACAGCTAATGTGTTGGATATTGAAAATATTGAGTATGAACCACCAATTGGAAAGAGTGACCACTGTGTGTTGTTGATGGAGTATATCATTGAAGACAATCTTCCTGAGAGTAGAGGCACTGAGGACATGAGGAGGAACTATCCGAAAGGAGATTACATCAAAATGAATGAGCTTTTTGCAGTTATTGTCTGGAGAACCTTATTTTACAACAAATCTGTACAAGAAATGTATGACATCTTTTGTGTGAAATATGGGAAGATAGTAGATTGCTGCATACCTGTCACCAAAGTAGGTGTAATTCATGCCAGAGAGAAATGGTTCGATAATGGGTGTAAAAGAGCTAAGGAGTGGAGAGACAAATGCTGGAAAAGGTATAGGAGGAGAAAAAACATAAATGCCTGGCAGACCTACAAAAGAGCAAGAAATGACTACCTAAGTAAAAGGAGAGAGGCAGAGAGAGATTATGAGAGGGACATCACCAGGAAGGCTAAAGAAAATCCCAAGCTTTTCCACAGCTTTATCAGAGGAAAACTGAAGGTAAAAGAACAGGTTTTAAGGCTAAAGAGAGCGGATGGAAGCATCACTGAGACGGACGAAGAGATCTGCAAAGAATTGAACAAGGAGTTTCAGTCAGTATTTACAGTAGAAAATACCCCACCCCCTCAGATTGCAGTGATAGAAGCTCAAGGGCCGGTATTAGAGAACATCAACCTTACAGCCACAGAGGTATGCAAAGCGCTGATGGATTTAGATGTTCATAAAGCTACAGGTCCTGATGACATATCCCCTCATGTGCTTAAAAAATGCGCAAACACAATATCAGTGGCACTAAGTATCATATTTAAGGAGTCACTGGAGTCGGGGGAGATTCCAAGATGCTGGAAACAAGCAAATGTGATACCTATCTTCAAAAAGGGAAGGAGGGATACGGCTCTGAACTATAGACCAGTTTCCTTGACCAGCATAGTTTGCAAAGTTATGGAGAAACTACTAAGGAAACATATCTCTCTTCACTTGGAATCCTTCAACTTTTTGTCAGTGAGGCAACATGGCTTCAGAGAAGGAAGATCAACAGTAACAAACTTATTAGAATTTTATGATGAGGTAAGCCAAATCTTACAGGAAAGAGAGGGCTGGGCAGATTGCATATTCCTAGACTTCCAGAAAGCGTTTGACACTGTTCCAGATGGGAGACTTATTAGGAAGCTGCAATCAATGGCTAGAATAGGTGGAAATGTCTTGGAATGGATAAAAACTTACTTAGAAGGAAGGGAACAGAGGGTTAGAGTAAGACTCAGTGTCTGAATGGAGAAGAGTTAGTAGTGGAGTTCCACAGGGTTCAGTTTTAGGGCCACTTTTGTTCCTTGTATATGTAAATGACCTACCAGAGTCTGTAAATTCATTCATGAATATGTTTGCAGATGATGCAAAGATTGTGAAGAAAGTAAAAAACGAGAACAATGGTAGAGAACTTCAGGAGGATCTAAATAATCTGCATGAGTGGTCAGAAAAGTGGCTAATGAAATTCAATACCTCAAAATGTAAGGTAATGAGAATGGGTACAAGTGCAAGAAGGCCCAAGCTTGACTACTCGGTGGCTGGAGTACAACTTCAAGAGACAGAAAATGAGAGAGATCTAGGAGTAAACATACTGGCAGATTTGTCTCCAGAAATACATATAAATGGCGTAGTAAGGGCAGCATATGCATTCTTATCAAATGTAAGGGTAGCCTTCAGGCACATGGACAAGGAAATGTTCAGAAATATTTATGTAACCTATGTGAGGCCAAAACTCGAATATGCAGCCCCCTTTTGGAATCCGCACTTGAAAAAGCACATAGCTAAGCTTGAAAAAGTTCAAAGACATGCCACGAAACTGGTGCCAGAAATACGCAATCTCGGTTATGATGAGAGGCTGAGGGAATTAGACTTGCCATCACTCGAAGCTAGAAGAGTAAGGGGGGATATGGTGACAGTCTTTAAATTCCTTCATGGTTATGATAGAGTGGATAGGGATCGATATTTCGATATGGCTGGCTCTAGAACTAGAGGTCATAGTTTGAAGCTTCGTAAGAAAACTTGTTTGCAGGATGTAAGGAAATACTTTTTCAGTGTAAGAGTAGTTGATAATTGGAATTGGCTAAGCGAGGAGGTAGTTAATGCTATCTCAATCCATAGTTTTAAGGACAGGTACGATAAGTATCACTAAGTCTAAAAATGGAACCTCTCAGGAGACGGGAAGATACGAGCTTTGGGCTCTTTCCCGTAAACACAATTAGGTAATCACAATTAGGTAATCACATACATACATACATACATACATACATACATACATACATATATAATATATATATATATATATATATATATATATATATATATATATATATATATATATATATATATATATATATATATATATATATATATATATATATATATATATATATATATATATATATATATATATATATATATATATGCAGTGTTGCCCCCCTTATCGCGGTAGTTCGGTTCCGGGACCCAGCACGAGACGGGAAAGCCGCGATGTAGGATCAGCCTTTAAAAAAAAAATAAAAAAAAAAATAAGATGATTATGACACCAGGACAGGCCAAAAATGATAAAATAAAACGGTCTTTATCTGGCTGTAAAGAGAAACAGAGATTGAGAGTGTAATGACCTGTCAGATGTGTAGGGATTATAAAAGATGTGTAATGAATATCCAGCTCTTCTGGGTTTAGTATACCTCTGCATTGCTTTCATGATGTCTATTCTAAAAATTCTCCTTAGATCTTATTATTATTATTATTATTATTATTGGCAACAATAATTTTTCTTTGATGATGATTGGGGAGATTATTATTATTATTATTATTATTATCATCATCATCATTATTATTATTATTATTATTATTATTATTATTATTATTATTATTATTATTATTATTATTATCAGCATTATTATTACGAATTCGTAATTAAGCCATTATTTTTACTATAAATAATGTAGTTTTGGTTGAATGAACAAGAGTTACTGAAAGATTCTCTCTCTCTCTCTCTCTCTCTCTCTCTCTCTCTCTCTCTCTCTCTCTCTCTCTCTCTCTCTCTCTCTCTCTCTCTAACATTCTATTCTACCCAACCCCCCACACTCTCTTTGTCCCAGTCAACTAGGGAGGGGCACTTTACATAGTTATTAAAAGTAAATAAACCAACAGATGTACGAACAATGATGAGCCCTTAATAATAATAATAATAATGATGATGATGATAATAATCTCCACAATCATCATCAAAGGAAAACTATTGTTGCCAATAATAATAATAATAATAATAATAATAATAATAATAATAATAATAATAATAATAATAATAAAAATAATAATAAGATCTAAGCAGAATTATTGGAATAAACATCATGAAAATAATGCAGAGGTATATTAAAACCCAGCAGAGAGCTGGATATTCATTACATTTCTTTTATAATCCCTTCACATCTGACAGGTCATTACACTCTCCATCTCTGTTTCTCTTTACAACCTGATAAAGTCTGTTTTATTTTATAATTTTTTGGCCCATCCTGGTGTCACAATAATCTTAAAAAAAAAAATAAAACAAGCGATACAGTGAGAACGCGAACCAAGAAACGCGAATAACTGAGGGAACACTGTGTATATATATATATATATATATATATATATATATATATATATATATATATATATATATATATATATATATATATATATATATATATATATATATATATATATATATATATATATATATATATATATATATATATATATATATATATATATACACACTTGTTCTTGGAATAACGCGGAGATAGGCTCTCAGAAGTGACGGGTAAATCGAAAATTGCGTAAAAAAAAAAAAAAAAAAAAAGTCATTTTCCATATGAATCAATGATAATGGGCATAGCTCGATCCTAAACCGTCCATAGGCACAATATGCCAAAAATATAAGTTAGTAAAACAATTTATACGTACATAACAAAGCAGAAAGACCTGTAGTTATTTATATTAATATGCAAATAGTGTACAGTATAAAAGATATACCGATTTACTCTACAGTAAACAAATTAATGCACTCTATTATGCTGTGGGCAACAGGCATACGCTGGGAAGTGCATGGTGGCGGTGAGCACGAGGATGCAAATGTTTTGCCGCCTCCATATCAGCTGATGCACCCTTGCACGCTATATCCCTGACAATATTATATCGAAAATTTGTTTGCTGTTTGTTCTTAATGCTTTTCTTCCATTATCTTCATAATATCCGATTGCATTAAGCGGTAGAAGTGGAGGAGGATGCAGGAGAACGAACCCCTATCGGCAAACGTTTTGCCGCTTCCGTATCAGCTGATGCTTATCACTATTCAGGCACAATATCTTACTCATAAAATATTTATTTACTCACTCTATTTGGGGTTTATCTAATTTTCAAGATTATAGTACATATTACATATTAATATTCCTTGGTTCTAAATATTATTCTATCTTCTTTACATATCGACCGTGCTGCACGAATTCTAAACGTAAGTCAGCTGAGAGAAAAAGAAAACTATACAATTTGTTACAAAGGAAACATATATCGGGAAAACTTAAATGAAATATATATATTCTCTGCACACTATTTCCCTGACGATATTATATCGAAAGTTTGTTTGCTGTTTGTTCTTAATGCCTTTTTCAATATTTTTCATAATATTCGATCGCATTAAGCGGTAGAAGAGGAGGAGGATGCGGGAGAACGAACCTCTATCATCAAACGTTTTGTCACACTTCCGTATCAGTTGATGCACCCTCGCATGCTATTTACTTGACAATATTATATTGAAAATTTGTTTGCTGTTTGATCTTGAATGATTTTTTTTATCAATTTTCTTCATAATATTCGATAGCATTAAGCGGTAGAAGATGAGGAGGATGCGGGAGAACGAACCTCTATCGGCAAACGTTTTGCCACTTCCGTATCAGCTGCTGCACCCTCGCACGCTATTTCCCTGATGATATTATATTGAAAAAATTTTTGCTGTTTGTTCTTAATGCTTTTTTTAAATTTTTTTCATAATATTCGATTGCATTAAGTGGTAGAAGAGGAGGAGGATGCGGGAGAACGAACCTCTATCGACAAAAATTTTGCCAATTCCATATTAGCTGATGCACCCTCGCACTCGATTTCCCTGACGATATTATATCGAAAATTTGTGTGCTGTTTGTTCTTAAATCTTTTTTACAATTTTCTTCATAATATTCGATCGCATTAAGCGGTAGAAGAGAAGGAGGATGCGGGACAACGAACCTCTATCGGCAAACGTTTTGCCACTTTCGTATCAGCTGATGCACCCTCGCACGCTATTTCCCTGACGATATTATATTAAAAATATTTTTGCTGTTTGTTCTTAATGCTTTTTGCCATTATCTTCATAATTTCTGATCGCTTTAAGCGGTAGAAGAGGAGGGGGATGGCGGAAAAGTGTCTCTGAGGCAGTCAATTCTTTACTAAAATGAAATTTATTTTTTCAAATGTTTTTGCATGGGCGTTATTCGCGAATTTCGTATTTTTTTTACTATTATTTTTTAGGGGCGTTATTGCAATTTCGCGGAAAAAGTGAACAAGGTGTGTATATATATATATACAGTATATATATATATATATATATATATATATATATATATATATATATATATATATATATATATATATATATATATATATATATACACACCTTGTTCACTTTTTCCGCGTTGTTTTTATCCGTGAAATTGCAATAACGCCCCTAAAAATGATAGTAAAAAAAAATACAAAATTCGCGAATAACGCCCATGCAAAAACATTTGAAAAAAAAAATTTCATTTTAGTAAAAAATTGACTGCCTCGGAGACACTTTTCCGCCATCCCCCTCCTTTTCTACTGCTTAATGCGATCGGATATTATGAAGATAATGGAAAAAAGCATTAAGAACAAGCAGCAAAAAGGTATATATATATATATATATATATATATATATATATATATATATATATATATATATATATATATATATATATATATATATATATATATATATATATATATATATATATATGAGAGAGAGAGAGAGAGAGAGAGAGAGAGAGAGAGAGAGAGAGAGAGAGAGAGAGAGATGTATTATATACAGAAGCTCCCATACCTATGAACAACCGAGTTACGAAAATTCATATATACAAACAGAAGCTTACCCATTATCAACGCATGTATTATGTATGTATTTGGCAGGAAGGGCATCCAGCCATAAAAATTTTGCCAAAACCAAAATATGGCCAGTACAGATAACTGGCCAGAAACATCGACCCCACATAAAAGTGGGAAAAGATGTAGACGAAGAAGAAGACTGCACTTTATTGTATTATTACATTATTACTACTGTATTAAAATTCAGTAATTCTGCATACTTTGTGTTATATGTAGTAGTTAAGAAGCATTAGAGAGGACTGTAATTATTATGCAGTAGTCCATGACCCATTGTTCCAGATATCCCCCTTGAAGAGAATGATAGAGATATTCTTCTCCCAGAGACAAAGACCGGTTAGTCCCTCTTTCAGAGTAGTCTAAACATCTTTTGCCAGAAAAGTGTCTTCAGCAGAGTTTATACTGTACTTGCTATGCCTTGATGCTTTTCCAAGGTTTGATAAAACTAGATAGTAGAGAAGAAATCTTTGGATATTTCATATGTTGGTGAAGCATCAGTGTGGCACACCAAGTACAATACAATCTTTACTGCAGACACTTTTCTGGAAAAAGTGTCTTCAGCTCGTATTCCTAGGCAAAAGGGGTTCTACATCATTGAAGACATTGGGAGAAGAATCTTTCTATCACTCTCTGCAACAGAGATATTTGAATCAGAGAGGCCTGGAACCTTGTGTAATAATTGCAGTCCTCTCTTGTGCTTATTAACATTATATGCAGTACTGTACATACAACATTTCAACTTTTGAATAAATAGAAATTCATTAATGCTATATTCTTTATGCTTTATGTAGTAGTTTAGTGTCTTTAGCCTAAGTACTGTACAGTACTGCATATGTATGTCCATCCATCCATATACCAAAGTCATATTCCCCCTTATAAAGAGGGTGGCTGAGTCAAAGACAATACTTTGACTTTTGGTGGGAATTAAATACAGAGGAGGGGATTCCCAACCCCCTCGCTCCGCCCCATTTAGTTGACTTTTACGACACGCAGCGGAACACAGAGGAAGTATTCGTACCTTAGCACAACTTACAAACTATTCTACTTTTGTACAGACTTTTGAAACCTTACTCGTTCGTAAGTTGGGGAGTGTCTGTATATAATTTTTTAACTGCTGCTTAGAGTACCTAAAGTGCTTTTTCCAAATCTTCCAGAGACTTCTGAATGCTAAATGGATTCCAGAAAATGAAGCTGCTATTGAGCGACATGACAGAAGTGTATTGGCTCGATGGAAGAAGTACACCAATGGGCAGCTTGGAAGTGCCCGACTCCTTGAGGAAATGCTTAAAAAAAGGTTAGTATGGAACATGTTTTATCTCTCTGTCTATAAACAAAAGCTATAATCTCCCTTTGTGGGAGGAAATTTCAAAGGAGGGGATTTCCAGCACCTTCACCCTGCCCCATTCAGTTGACCTTTATGACACGCAGAAGGTATTCTTGCCTCCTTCAGGGGCATTTTCTTTTTCACCCAAGTTATATGCTGTATTCTGCCCGCAGCTGTAGGAATAGAAATGAGATTGCAGGACTGTAACATACCTTGCCTATTTTCGTTTGTCTACTTTCCCTTCACCCCCCCCCCTGCCCCTTTTAGTCAGCTTTTAATACATTCAAGAAATAAAGGTTTTAATTTTTCTACCATGACACATTGCCTACTTTTGACAGGGCCAGTAGGGTAATTCTTGTAAATGTCTTTAGGCACCTCTCACCATTTCAGAGGATATGAATAAAACCTTTCCTGCCTGTAATTATACAAAGGCTACAATTCCCCTTGTAAAAGGTTCGGCCAGGTCATATCAACCCATACACTAAAAGACCCACTCACCCAATCCCCTCAAATCTTAGCACTTTGAGGACAGAGGATCACCTCAAAATTCCCCCTTCCCACCACGCTGCTTGTTTTCATTTTATATTGTGTATGTAGTAGTGTACAGTTATGTATCTCAGTTGCATCTATTCAGATGGGGGTGGACACATCTATGTTGGAGCTGGGGTACTTAAGAAAAAATTTGATAATTGGGATACTTGTTTTTATAGCATATTACCAAATTAAATTATTTTCCAGAATGTCATTGGTAATGGGAAGTCATTATATAGTACTTCATTTGATACTTCATAAAAGTACAAATCAGTGTATATAACAGTAATCCTCTAGAAATACATATTTTATATTTCTGTATATCATTTGACATTCTAAAAGACTTCAGAGAACATTGATAAAGTATTTTCTTTATATTAGTTATTACTAAATCAATACATACAAAGTAATGTTTAGATAGGGAAATAGTTTTTAAATATTCACAAAACTACTGAAAGTAAGTTAAAAAGCACAAAAGCAGAGTTAGTTTTAAATATATTACATTTTCCTCTCCTATATTCCTATAAGCCTGCAAAAGCATACTGGCATAATTATATTGAAGAACAGTGCATGAAAGAATGAGCTGGTTTTTTACAGTAGTGAGCAGAATAAAAATAAATAGGTAACGCAGTAGTGCGGTGGCTTGAGTGCGCGACTTGGAAAGTAAAGAAACTGTATTCGAGCCCACTGCAGGGCATTTAGGAAAAAAGTATCACTGAATGAAAGTGGCCTCATAATAGGTATTTATATTGTGTGAGGGCAGTAAATATATAATAGTCCCATGTGGAAGTATCATCACCAGATGTGGAAGGAAGATCTCATTTAAGGCCAGAATTTATTTTTAACTTATCAATAGGTTAAATAAGTTAAATGGGTTAAAGAGGTTAGCATTTTAACAAGGCCAAAATTTTTTCTTATATTTAATGTGGCTAAAAAATGAAATAGATTAAACAGGAGTGTGTTTGAACTATACCAAAATTTATTACTTGTATTTTAATAGGTTAAATAAGTTCAGTAGGTTAGTGTTTTGTCAATACCAAAATGGTACATATCTGCAGGTCGTAAGAACTGACTATGGATAGGAGAGCCATGGCTGATATTTCCTTCTTCCCTAATTAATTTTACCTTGCTACAGAATTGATGAAAGGATTAAAATTGGTGGGCTATAAGGAAATCCTATGGCTCCCCCTTTTTTGCTAATAGTAATAATAATAAGGATATGATAAAACGAAGATGAATTAACCATACACGTATTGATCTGCTATTATCCTGCGCTTAGTTTCTGAAATGTTACTAACTGACATTGTTTATAGCGCTATAATTTGAAAAATAGATCGCGTATTATTAACTGTCTCAGAGTTCCATAGCTACTGTAAATGTTTTCTTCTTGCCATATAATAAAAGAATATAACAGTTACATACGTTTTTGTTAGTTATTATGATATATCTAAGGTAATAAGTATATTCTAATACTGTTCTTAATTACATCTCGCCATTATCAGTGATCATATTATTTTAAGCAATGCAGAGTTTTATTACGTATGTTATGGGGAATACAGTTTTTTTTTTTACAATTTTGTCACAGTTTTTTCCTTGGGGGTGGATATAGACATGTTGGGCCGAGGGAATCAAGGCTAAGTGCCTTTTCTAACACCCTGTGGCAGATCAAACCTGTGTTAGTAAAGGCTTGAGACTTCCAGATTCGCATGCTGTACCACTGAGCTACTGTGGACAGGCTTGAGACTTCCAGATTTGCGTGCTGTACCACTGAGCTACTGTGGACCCCAATGGGAATTAAGAATAACATAGCCATATTCCCTGCATGCTGGTAGAACCAAATAAAAGGTTTAGGAGTAAATTCTGTCAGCCCCTTCTTCTATAGAGTTTTACTTTCTTGCCACAGAACAGTTGATAATACATGAGGCGTTGAATTGTTTTAAAGCCCTAAGCCCTCCTGGTTCCCTCGATCCTTATCAGATTACAATAATAATTATTAATTATATTCATTTGTCATTACCTATACATTCAAATTTTATATATGGTATGGTGAACAAAGAGACAATAAAAAAAAATTTTCTTTTTAAATTAGGCTTGGTAAAAGTACAGAAAAACTTCCTGCGCCATTGATGGATCAAGACCTAATGCTGTCCACATTGGAATCTCTTGCCTTTGAGAATGCACCTAGAAAAGAAAGTGAGTAAATATTACTTCATTATTTCTGTATTTGCAATAAACTTATTATCAGTATGTTTAAAGCAGTTGTATAGTTGATTAATGAAAACTACACATATATGAAGCTTATTTGGAAAGTGATGCGCATGTACTGTATATGTATTTATAACTATTTTCCATATCTGTTCCTTGCGGTTGTACATACAGTACAATGACTGCTATCCCCCTTGTCAGAGGGGTGACCGAGTTAAAACACACATTCATAAGAAAATATACCTCAGTCACTTCTCTTAGCTGTAGGGGGATAAAGGACGGCTATAATTCCCCCACCACCCTGCCTGGTTCATCCACAGGGTAAGTGGTGGTGGGGAATGAATTCCATCCTCGTATCCTCTGCATGTTTTAGGAGGCAACTGAAGAGACGTATTTTGTAGTGGGGAAGAGAAAATTCCATTCTCATGTTCCTTGAATATCATAAGAACTGACAAGAAGAGATAGTGGAGTTAGGGCTTTGAATCCTTCCCTCCCAAAATATTCTTTACCATTGATACAATATATCTCTGGACCATGGTTGTGCTGTGGTTGGAGCACTTTACTACACACCCACAATTGAGCCCACTACTGGGCATTAGGAAGAGAATCCTGCCTTAATTCCACAGCTCCAACTTGTCTGTGTCCAACTCCCATATATATTGATTAATAGTGACATAAAGTGGCAAACAACATTGACACAAAGTATCTTGCACTGCAGGCATGTTTGAACCCTATTGCCTCTGGTACTTTATAACAGTGGTGGCCACCCTTCTTTCCCTGTGGGATATAGCATCTAGTTTAACATAAACATCTCTGATGATAAATAAGCTATATCAATACCCACACTTTTTTCAAAGATCTTTGAAGGAATTTTGTGCCTTGAATAAACTATACAAGTATATTTTACACTTCTCTTTGATGATATATCATTAAGTTAGATATTCAAATATATGAAACAAAAATATGAAAACCAACTGGGAATAATAAGAATTAAATACTTATCGTTGTTGAGGACACTTTCCTGATAAAATATATAACAATCTCTTTAGAAGAGGTTTTCCTAGTCATCTTTTTCCAAGTAAATTGTTCTCAGCAGTGTATATTTCAAGGACCTGATGATTGATGGAAGGCTAGGCCTTTAAAAGATTGTAATACTGGCAGCAGGGAGTTATTCTTGAGTTTTTCTTCAAATACATGCAACAAAAATATGAAAACCAACTGGGAATAATAAGAATTAAATACTTATCGTTGTTGAGGACACTTTCCTGATAAAATATATAACAATCTCTTTAGAAGAGGTTTTCCTAGTCATCTTTTTCCAAGTAAATTGTTCTCAGCAGTGTATATTTCAAGGACCTGATGATTGATGGAAGGCTAGGCCTTTAAAAGATTGTAATACTGGCAGCAGGGAGTTTTTTTGAGGATCATCATTGGGGAACACCTCTATGGGAAGAGTTCTCTCTATACACACTCTTCGAATTTAATTTTTGAAGTATGGTTTTCATGCCATTATCAGTCTATTCAAACCTCTGATACTGTATCATTATGTCTGTGTATACGTTTTATGTGTCACTATTTATCACCATTATGGATATTTTTTCTGTAAAATCTTGCTGCAGCTAGCAGGACCCCCAAATCCCAAACAGAAAAATTAATATGGTATACCTTCAACATACTTTGCCCAGTCTCATCTCTTCCTTTAAGACTCTGGGTTTATATGGGTCCATGGTATCTGAACAGGATATGAAGTGTCATTATATGAATATATGAGGCAGTCCACTGTAAGAACTTGTATACAGACACTCCACAACTTAAGAAGGAGTTAGGTTCTAGAAGTTTGTTAGTAAGAAGAATTGTCCGTAATTTGTGTTTAGGTAAAAAAAAGTACTGTACAGTACATACTTATGCAGTACAAAACTTAGGCTAAAGACAGTTAACCACTACTTAAACAAAGTTTACGGTATTAATGAATTATAATGCAGTATTAATAATGTAATAAAACAGTGTAGTACAGTAATACATACATCAATCCATGGGTAGATAATGTGTAGGTTTTTGTTCGCGTATATTAATGTTCGTAACTAGGCTGTTCGTAAGTAGAGGTGCTTCTGTATGTTGTTTTTTGGTTATCTTATAGGACTTTAGCCAGTTGGCTTGTGAAATTACTCAACATATGGTACACTTTACCATAAAAGATAAGTAATTAGAATTGTCCGTAATTTGTGTTAGGTAAAAAAAAGTATTGTACAGTACATACTTATGCAGTGCAAAACTTAGGCTAAAGACACTCAACCACTGCTTAAACAAAGTATACGGTATTACTGAATTATAATGCAGTATTAATAATGTAATAAAACAGTGCAGTACAGTAATACATACATCAATCCATGGGTAGATAATGGGTAGGTTTTTGTTCGCGTATATTAATGTTCGTAACTAGGCTGTTCCTAAGTAGGGGAGCTTCTGTATGTTATTTTTTGGTTATCTTATAGGACTTTAGCTAGTTGGCTTGTGATATTACTCAACATATGGTACACTTTACCATAAAAGATAGGATCTTTACTTTTGTAAATGGATTAGTCCTCTACTGAGTACCATATGATGCACATATGTTATATGATAATTATGTATAAACGCCACTTATAATTTTTTGTTGTTGTAAATGCTTTATATCTCAGAAAGTACAATTACATTTTCAGATAAACAAATTAATAAGAAGACAAAGTTTCCTAAAGCGAAGAAGATAAAAAGTGGATCTTTCTTAAGTATTATTGAAGACTATGAAGCCCTAGTACAAAAATCCTCAGGAGTAAAAGAAAATACTCAAAATGGAGAGAAACATCAAGTATCTCCACAAAAACTTGATGCCTCAATTATCACTTCAGGGGTACCCAATTACGAGGGCAGTTACTCAAGGGTATCCGTGATGAGCGTAGACAAAGCTGTGAGAAGAACAGGTAAAAGGAAAAGAGAAGCAAAGAAAATGATGACGTTAGATGAATTTATGGCAGAGAAGGATATCTCTTGAGAGCATTTAATATATATTAAAGACTTTCATAAAAAACAAAAGCTTTTTTAAATGTATGAAGAAAATCTACCAAAAGTCGATACTTCTTTTATTACTGCTTGGGTACCTGAATATGAGATCAGCTATGCAAAAATATCTGTAAAGAGCACAGACAAAGGTGTGCACGCATAGAAAAAGTTGCAAGAAGAACAGGTAATAGGAAAAAAGAAACAGAGAAAATACAGACGTTAGAGGAAGTTATGGCAGATAAGAATATCTCATGAGTGTAGTACACATATATTAAAGACTTGCATGAAAATTTTTTTTTTATATTATATCATATTATTATGTAGTTACCAGTTATGTGCCTGTTATTTTAGTAATAAAAGCATTTTACCGAAAGTTCCATGTCTGTGTGCTATGGTTTAATATATAAATGTCCAACTTGCCATATCCTACTAAATATTAAGTTAAATGATTTTAAATATTTAGATACTTTGGTGAGAGGCATACTTCTTTTAATTTGCTATTTAAAGGTATTCATCAGTGTTTTTCTCAAATATCCAACATCGTGACAATTATAAAAAATGTTTCAGTTTATGTGTTACAAATAGTACCCATTTGAATGAGGGGGTCACGGATATGTTGGAACTGGGAGGTTAATGCTTGATCCCCTGTCTAATGCCCCGCAGTGGGATTGAATACATTAACTGCATACTGATTTGCACACTCTACCACTGACTTACTGCAGCCCTCTAAATCCTGACAGAAATTAGTACAGATGTTATCGTCGAATGCCTCCATTTCATATTAATCTCTAGTTTAAAATAGTGCATTGAAGCTTGCAGGATACCTGACAAAAATACTACTGGAAAAAACTTTCAATAATAAATTATGAAGAGTATATTGCTTATCAAAATATAAAAAAAAAGATAAAAAATCATAGTTTAGAAATACAGCACAGTGTTCCCCCCCTTATCGCGGTAGTTCGGTTCCGGGACCCGGCGCGAACCAGGAAAACCGCAGAGTAGGATCAGCCTATATGTACATAGATATTTTAATTTATTTTTACGTTTACACTGTATAACCCCTCCCAGTACTGTTAACAAACCACCCTTTACTTCATAAATAACAGCATGCAACGTAAATTTATAAGAAAGTGATAGATAAAATTACGGTGAATGAAGTGGTAATTACATGACATACTCATGTACATAGGTATTTTACAATTATTTTTTTTTACGTTTACTTACTGTATGATCCCTCCCTGCACTGTTAAAAAAACACCGTTTACTTTATAAATAACAGCAAGCAACGTAAATTTACATGAAAGTGATAGATAAAATTACGGTGAATGAAGTGGTAATTACCTGACATACTCATGTACATAGGTATTTTACAATTATTTTTACGTTTACATACTGTATAAACCCTCCCTGCACTGTTAAAGAAACACCCTTTACTTTATAAATAACAGCAAGCAACGTAAATTTACATGAAAGTGGTAGATAAAATTACGGTGAATGAAGTGGTAATTACATGACATGCTCATGTACATAGGTATTTTACAATTATTTTTACGTTTACACTGTATAAACCCTCCCTGTACTGTTAACAAACCACCCTTTACTTCATAAATAACAGCATACATACATATACCTTGGCTGTTTCCCCCTTTAATTGGGGGGTAGCCGACATCAAGAAAGGAAAACAAATTTGGGGAGAAGTTATTCTCCCCTCTACTCCCCCTCTTCCTTGATGTCTCGCAGGAGGTTGATACAAGGGGGGGGATTCCTAGTCCCCCCGCCCCGTCCACTTTTAGTCGCCTTTTACGACACGCAGGGAATACGGTGAGGCTATTCTTTGATATTGTATATATATATATATATATATATATATATATATATATATATATTTTTTTTTTTTTTTTGCAACGTAAATTTATAAGAAAGTGATAGATAAAATTACGGTGAATGAAGTGGTAATTACATGACATACTCATGTACATAGGTATTTTACAATTATTTTTACGTTTACGTACTGTATAAACCCTCCCTGCACTGTTAAAAATACACCCTTTACATTATAAATAATAGCAAGCAACGTAAATTTACATTTTCAATAAAAAAATGAAAATACTGAAAATTTATATTTTTTTCAATATTTTAATATTTTTGCATATGCCCATAAAATAAAATAATTTATCAAAAAAAAAATCGCGATACAGTGAGAACGCGATACAGGGGGGGAACACTGTATTTAAATTAATATCTATTAACTCATTTCTGTATAAAACAATATAATGTACATATTTTTTGTCAATGCAATTGGACCTTTATTATTCATATCATCCTGATATCTTTTCTTATTGTAAATTTTGTATATTAGTATTTTATTCTCCCAGCATAAAGTATGTATTTCTAATATAATAATACGTATGTAAGTAATATGCACATGCTTGTCCGTATTGCAGATGAATATCAAAATAGGATACTTGAAGCTTAAAAATTAGTATTCAGTATAATTTTTCAGTCATGATTGGTACGCTCGTTCCTCTTGCCCCTTCTCCATCATGAAATGACTGTGAATCTGACACGAAATTGTACAAGTCAAAGAGAGTATGTCAGAAAGCACAGTTACTTGGAAATATTACATTAAGGAATATAATTATTTTATTTTCATAGAGATGAGGGCTATGCTTTCATGACCTGTGGTTAAAATCAGATTGGGTCAACATGGGGTACTCTACAACTCTACTTTGAAAAGGGAAGTAAAAAATATAAAACTTTTCCAAGTACTGACATCAGGCAAGGTCTCACTGCCATGAAGCTTGACAGAGGGCAGTATTGATGTCCTTTACAACATATCTCGCAAAGTTTTTGGGCCCCAACTGCACTGTGATTCTCATTCCTAATTCTCAGGGTGGATGAGTTTTCCATCTGAAATTGGAGCTACATTTAGCTGAACAAAGAAAATGCCTCCAGTGACGGTCTTTACTCATCCCTATATATCAAACTTGAACATATAGTAATAAACACCCAATTGCAAAGTGCATTATTTTCATTTCATGGAAATGAAAATTGTTTCTCAAACATGTTCAGTAATTGGGATAACTCTAATGTGTATACAGAATATCATTATTAATTATTTTACACCATGTTTATTTAGTCATTTAGAGGACCGTTCAGTTATACTGTATGGTAACGGAACAGTTTTCCCAGGCTAATTGGCCTTCGACAACAGCCTCGAGATTACTTGTCCCTCCCTCCTAAGTCTCGAGGACATTTGATGCATGAAAAGACTATTAATATAAAGTAATACAAATACAGTTACTGTGTAGGTACAGAAAAGAAAAAGTAATAAAACGTTTCACTTTTTGGTCATTCTGTTATCCAATAATAGTACTTAACCAATTATGAGATGTATATTTTTATATCTATATTTATATCCCTTAAATTGCAAATTGTAGGTTATCCCACATAAAAGTATAACAGACAGAAAAACCTCTAGACTTGTACAAAGATTGTTACTCTGCTTGTCCAATCCTAATAATATTTGTTTTAGGTAGTGCTGGATGTTGTGCATCTGATTGATGGTGACGCTGGTGAGTGCCTGCTCTCTTCAACTATAGTTCAAGATATTCCCGATGTGTAGATGGAATAAAATACTCTTGCGTTACATAAGTTTATGGGGATCATGGTAATGACGTAGTTAGAGCATTCAACTCGGGAAGCGACAGCCCTGTGATGGAGTCTACTGCGGGGCGATAGAAAGGGCTTCCAGTTAATTCCCACCTACAACCTCTCTTTAGTTCACCCCCATTCGAATGTGACTCATAAAATGGCATACAACATTGCATGATGTTATGCCATCATTCCTAGGCATTATTTGTGTTTGGTATTTCTTCTGTTCTTCAATCATACATATTTCACTGGCTGACAAGGAGACAGGGAGCTCGTCTTTTATGTTGACAGGCTCTATCATTATATATACACGTCTGTGACAGGATCAGCTTGAGGTACCTTAGACTTGCAGTTTGTTGGAAACATGAAAGCCTTCATCTGGTGGAAGGTATGCCAGAACTGGTAATGTACGAATTTTCAAGTAAAGTCAGTATCATTTTGCTGCTTTGCATCAGTGCCACTTATTCAGATGCTTGAAGAATAGTCAGCACCATTTAAAATGAATTGTTATCGATATATGACAGGCAGAATAGCAAACATTATATAAGACTTTAAGTACCACCCTATGTTACACTTGTTTAGAAGGATACCCCAATATGTGCAATATTAGTGATATATTGTAATTCTCCGTACCTATAAGTGATTAATATGAAAACAAAACACTAATTAGTTTACTTGTATTTATTTCCTCATCTAATTCATGGAGGCAGGGATGACCAACCTTTTCAACCTCTTATCCTTTTTAGCAGGCTAGTACAATACATAGGGAATACGAGTGAGGTATTCTTACTTTTCTACAACAAGGAATATGGTGTTGGTGCAATTTTTTGAATGCACACACAGCAAACAGCCAAGTCAGTCTCTCTCTCTCTCTCTCTCTCTCTCTCTCTCTCTCTCTCTCTCTCGCTCTCGCTCTCGCTCTCTCTCTCTCTCTCTCTCTCTCTCTCTCTCTCTCTCTCTCTCTCTCTCTCTCTCTCTCTCTCTCTCTCTCTCTCTCTCTCTCTCTCTCTCTCTCTGTAATGGACTCTATTGTTTGTCATATAAACAATGGGTTTCCTGCACAGAAGCATAATACTGTAATTATAACTTCTTAATACAGTTTCTAAATATGGTTTTGGTGTTTGAATAAATAAGTGCATAAAATATATGAGGTAATGGTGTTCTGAATTCCATTGTAGGATAGTAATAATATAAATTTCAATCAAGAAATAGAATGAAATGGTTTAAGCATACACTGTGAGGCATAGCCCTCGGGGAGGAAGATTCCTATACAATTGTTCCCGTTTTGTGTCGCTCTTAATCGACACTTGTTAGTTAGTTTGATACACGAAATAATTGAATAATTAAAAAAAAAAAAATATCCACCTGTCAACAGTACTGAGTTAAGTTGCCAAGTAGTACAGCTTTCTTATTTTCTTCATTTTTTTGCTTTTCTTTCAGCTTTCTCTTTTACTATTTTTTTTATTTTTTTTATTTTGTATATATATTGAGTTAAATGTAAAGTCTAATCCTGTGATAACATATCTTGGTTAGCAAGTGAGTTTATCAGTTAGGAAGAATATATAGCAGAAACAGGTGGGTGCCACCTCAGACACAAATTCGAATTTTCCTTCAGGTTTGACTTTTGTTTTTCTTTTTCTTTTTATCCTTAAATTACCATGGTCAAGTTTTTAAGTTAAGATGTGTGTTACCAGAAAAGAGATAAACTGAGTCACTAAATAGCACTTATATGGAGATATAAAAATTCGGTGTGAAGCTTAATTATAAGTTTTTCTCTTTTTTTTTCTCTACTCTTTCTCGTCTTCTTTCTATATTCTGTGAGAGGGAGAACATAAAAATGACGCCATCTCTGTCCCAAACCTCTCCCATCCATGGATCGGTAGGAGAGGGGTAGCCATTAGGAGACTTAAACAGAAAATCAAGAATTTAGAGACAATGGTTATAAGCCTTGATGATAAAATTCGGAATATGGATGGAGAAATGAAAGAGAATGAAACACTCAGAGAGCAAATAAGATCTTTAGAGGAAGCAAATAAAGCACAAGGGCAGGAGAGAAAGGAACTAGAAAAAAGAATAAAGAAGCTGGAAGGGGAAAAGAGTCAACTAGAATCTAGAATTTCTAAACAAGAAGATAAAAAAACAAACAGCTGAATGACAACCTAAAGGAATTAGATGTTAGTTCACTGCTCTCTTCTGAGAGAGACGAGATTGCTGCTTGGAATGTCCAGATTAGGGAAAACATTGAACAGTTCAGAAAAGAGTTCCAGGAGCTGAATATGGAAAATGATGCCATGAAAACTTCCTTTGCTGATGCACTAAAGGGGAATGTGGCAGTAAAAGAGGCTGTAAAGGTGGTGGCTCTGGAAAACATACAAACAGTTTACTATAAAGAGACAGTATTCGAAAAAATGAAAGACGTGATGGAAAGGGCAAACCCACTCATCAGACAGGCACTTGATAAGGAGAAGACAGTGGTAATCTCAGGCAAAAGCGAATCCCAGGAGCCAACATGGCAGGGGAGACTTGAAGAAAATAAAGCTAGGGTTGTAGACCTGATAAGAAAGCTTGGAGTAGTTTGTGGTCCTATAGATATTGTAAACATACACTAACTAGGTAAATATTCGAGGGAAGGAAAGCCGAGACCAACAAAAGTAACCTTTGAGAGAGGGGAAACATATAGGGAAATATTGTTGAGAAAAAAAAGTCTAAAAGACCTTCAAGAATTCAAAGAAGTGTTCATTAGACGATACAGAACACAGGAAGAGATGGGAAAGATCAAAAACTTGTTGTAAGAGGCAAGAAGGTTAAATGATGAAAGAAATGAAGAACAGAAGAAAAATTTTCGTTACAGAGTTCTTCCAGACAAAGGGGAGATAAAGAAGATAATGACAGAAGATCAGGGGATGGGGCCTCATTAAGATTGTTATACACAAATGCTGATGGATTAGCTGGTAAGGCAGTAGAATTAAAAGATAGGATTCACAACAGTAAGGCAGATATAGTAGCAATTACAGAGACTAAGTTGAGTGAGGACATAAACAGTGTCACAGTTTTTCCTAAGGGCTTCAGAATACTAAGGGTTGAAAGATCTGAGAGGACTGGTGGAGGGATAGCACTGCTCATAAGTGAAAGGATTCAAGTTGAAGAAATAAACTTGGCTATAGAAAGTGAGTTCAAGGAATTTCTTGTTGCTCGCATAAATACTGGGTCAGAGAGCATTATAATAACTGTTGTATACAACCCACCAAGGAACCAAAATAGGCTTGAAGTTTATGAGGAAAGTCATATAGGTACTATTGAAGTCATAAACTCAGTTGTTAACATGGCACGGGGAAAAAATGTAGGATTTTGATTATTGGAGACTTTAATCATAAAGAGATAGATTGGATAAATCTTGACCCACACAGTGGTGAGGACTCATTCGGGGCAAGATTCCTAGATTGCGTACAAGGGAATTTCCTACACCAATATGTAATGGAACCAACAAGGGCCAGGGGTGGGGATGAGCCATCACTACTTGATCTAGTGTTCACAGATAATGTGTTGGATATTGAAAAAATTGAGTATGAACCACCATTTGGAAAGAGTGACCACTGTGTGTTGTTGATGGAGTATATCATTGAAGATATTCTTCCTGAGAGTAGAGGCACTGAGGACATGAGGAGGAACTATCCGAAAGGAGATTACATCAAAATGAATGAGCTTTTTGCAGTTATTGACTGGAGAACCTTATTTTACAACAAATCTGTACAAGAAATGTATGACATCTTTTGTGAGAAATATGGGAAGATAGTAGATTGCTGCATACCTGTCACCAAAGTAGGTGTAATTCATGCCAGAGAGAAATGGTTCGATAATGGGTGTAAAAGAGCTAAGGAGTGGAGAGACAAATGCTGGAAAAGGTATAGGAGGAGAAAAAACATAAATGCCTGGCAAACCTACAAAAGAGCAAGAAATGACTACCTAAGTAAAAGGAGAGAGGCAGAGAGAGACTATGAGAGGGACATCACCAGGAAGTCTAAAGAAAATCCCAAGCTTTTCCACAGCTTTATCAGAGGAAAACTGAAGGTAAAAGAACAGGTTTTAAGGCTAAAGAGAGCGGATGGAAGCATCACTGAGACGGATGAAGAGATCTGCAAAGAATTGAACAAGGAGTTTCAGTCAGTATTTACAGTAGAAAATACCCCACCCCCTCAGATTGCAGTGATAGAAGCTCAAGGGCCGGTATTAGAGAACATCAACCTTACAGCCACAGAGGTATGCAAAGCGCTGATGGATTTAGATGTTCATAAAGCTACAGGTCCTGATGACATATCCCCTCATGTGCTTAAAAAATGCGCAAACACAATATCAGTGGCACTAAGTATCATATTTAAGGAGTCACTGGAGTCGGGGGAGATTCCAAGATGCTGGAAACAAGCAAATGTGATACCTATCTTCAAAAAGGGAAGGAGGGATACGGCTCTGAACTATAGACCAGTTTCCTTGACCAGCATAGTTTGCAAAGTTATGGAGAAACTACTAAGGAAACATATCTCTCTTCACTTGGAATCCTTCAACTTTTTGTCAGTGAGGCAACATGGCTTCAGAGAAGGTAGATCAACAGTAACAAACTTATTAGAATTTTATGATGAGGTAAGCCAAATCTTACAGGAAAGAGAGGGCTGGGCAGATTGCATATTCCTAGACTTCCAGAAAGCGTTTGACACTGTTCCACATGGGAGACTTATTAGGAAGCTGCAATCAATGGCTAGAATAGGTGGAAATGTTTTGGAATGGATAAAAACTTACTTAGAAGGAAGGGAACAGAGGGTTAGAGTAAGACTCTCAGTGTCTGAATGGAGAAGAGTTTGTAGTGGAGTTCCACAGGGTTCAGTTTTAGGGCCACTTTTGTTCCTTGTATATGTAAATGACCTACCAGAGTCTGTAAATTCATTCATGAATATGTTTGCAGATGATGCAAAGATTGTGAAGAAAGTAAAAAACGAGAACAATGGTAGAGAACTTCAGGAGGATCTAAATAATCTGCATGAGTGGTCAGAAAAGTGACTAATGAAATTTAATACTTCAAAATGTAAGGTAATGAGAATGGGTACAAGTGCAAGAAGGCCCAGGCTTGACTACTCGGTGGCTGGAGTACAACTTCAAGAGACAGAAAGTGAGAGAGATCTAGGAGTAAACATACAGGCAGATTTGTCTCCAGAAATACATATAAATGGCATAGTAAGGGCAGCATATGCATTCTTATCAAATGTAAGGGTAGCCTTCAGGCACATGGACAAGGAAATGTTCAGAAATATTTATGTAACCTATGTGAGGCCAAAACTCGAATGTGCAGCCCCCTTTTGGAATCCGCACTT
>JAXCGZ010002308.1:0-7500 GCA_037179515.1 Halocaridina rubra | reverse complement strand
TTTAGTATCAGATGAGTCTGTAAGTCAGAGATGCTAATGCTCTTCCCTTGGGGAATGGATGGAGAATGATGGAATGAAGAAGCGTGTGGTGTCGCTTTCAAAGGCGAAGAGAAGTTTTCCTGTAAATATTGTACTTTAACTCCACGAGAATTTTCAAGGAGATATGTTATGATTTCTGATCAGTTAACTTTAATATATAAGAACAGACGTGCTTTTATTTGTCATTGTTTGTCATACAAGCATCTTAGCGTATTCTGCCCAAAGGAAAGACTCCTATAAATGAACACTTGCACGGACGTACGTACACAAACGTGCAGTGCTGAAGTACTCTCGAGACTTTTGTATGGGATGCTCACATTAGCTGTTTTAATAGCCATTCAAAACCTCTTTAATCATTCTGATAACATAATTATCTCTCTCTCTCTCTCTCTCTCTCTCTCTCTCTCTCTCTCTCTCTCTCTCTCTCTCTCTCTCTCTCTCTCTCTCTCTCTCTCTCTCTCTCTCTCTCTCTCTCTCTCTCTCTCTCTCTCTCTCTCCTCTCTCTCTCTCTCTCTCTCTCTCTCAGCATTAGCAACAGCTTGAAGCAAGAGACCTGTTTTAATGTTGCTTCTTCTTCTTAACAAAATAACGAAGAGTACGAGGCAACACGTCTATCAACTTAAGCTCCTCTTTTCAAGTACTCCGAAGTGTTCTTTGGTAAGGAGACTTAGAACGCTCCACCCCACGGCTCAGGGGTTCTGATCCCTTTAGTCTAAGAACCTCTTCGAACCTCTTTTGCTAATGGTCCTCTTTCACGACTAGAGGTATTAACGTCATTAGGGTAGCTGCTAAAAGAGAAAAAAGAAACAGAAAAGTATAAGGAGGCGTCGATAATAAACGGAGAACCGACAAAAGAATATTGCATATGCAGGAAGGAAGGGTTTTAATTACAACAGTGAAATAAAAACAAAAGAGAAACTTGTTATTTGATGAGGTATAAACGAATATATAAACACATTTTTTATATATATTTTGTACGTACTTTATATATATATATATATATATATATATATATATATATATATATATATATATATATATATATATATATATATATATATATATATATATATATATATTCTGATTAGTGAGAATGAATTCCACTGCTGTCTTCCCTACTGTCGTAGGAGACTAAAAGAGATAGCACAAATGATGAGAAAGAGAAAATCCCTTAGTGGTATTTCCTGTATCTTATAAGAACCGACAAAAAGATATAAGGAAGCGAGAGGCCACTTTTCCCTAATTTCATGCGTCCATTGTTTTTTTCTGTCAAAATGTGTTCTGAATAGGGATAGAGAGAGAAATGTTGGAACTATAATCGAAGCCCCGTTAGTTACTTACCGACTTCGGTGCTTTATAAAGCAACTGAAAGAAGAAGCAAGGTTGATATACTTTATTCACGCTACCCCAGTTATTTTGATACAGATTTAGCCTCCCCGCTGGCATTTTGGAATATAATGTCATACCTGTTTTTAAAAGGGAAAGACAACAACAACATATACTACTATTACTACTGTTAATAATGATAATAATAATAATGATGATAATGATAATAATAATAATAATAATAATAATAATAATAATAATAATAATAATAATAATAATATAAATAATAATAATAATTATAATAATAATAATAATAATAATAATAATAATAATAATAATAATAATAATAATAATAATAATAGTAGTAGTAGCCACGTGCTTAAGCGGTAGCGTCCGCTACTCTGAGGCGTCAGGTCGAGGGTTCGCGCCCCGTCACGGTCTGAGGTTAGCAAGGCATGCACTCAGGGTAAGGATTATATCTGCCAAAACAAGTCCTTCGCAAGAAGGCAACCGTCCTAGCCCTTGGTAGAAAAGGGAGTCCGTGACGTAAAACCGGAACAACTAATAATAATAATAATAATAATATAATAATAATAATAATAATAATAATAATAATAATAATAATAATAATAATAATAATAATAATAATGATAATTCTTTCCCATGTGCAAAAGTCATACTCCCACCTATAAGGGAGGTGGCTCAGTACAAGCAAAATTACCCATTGTGGAAGGAAAATACAAAAGAGAAGATTATCAGCCCACAAACACAAACACCCTCCGGCCCATTTAGTCAACCTTTGCTGAACCATATTTTGTTGAAGGCAAAATAGTAGCCACAACTCTAGCAAAACAAATGGAGGCAACAAGTCTTAATCATACTTTGCCCTTCCTCACTTCTCTCTCAGTTGGTCTGTGACAGAAAAAACAAATGGAAGAAAAAGGATTGCCAGCCCTCTGTTTTTCTTTCGCTTTTAGCCTACTATTACGACTTGTAGGGAATACGGGGCAAGATTCTTTCTTTCTTGTTACTAGAGTTTTGTCCCTTAAGTCTCTTCTTATGACACGCAGGGCTAATGAGGGTTAAATTTTCCCTTACTCCATCTCTAGGAATATCCTCTATACTTGGTTCCCACAACTCCCGCAATATAGTCGCTTGCTCATCTTGTCAGTTCATGTTTTTATCTTCAAAATTACCTCAAAAGATCAATAGAAAATAGCTTTATCATCTCTGTGTCCACTCCCTTTCAAACGGGAACCAATTGTAACACATAAAAAAGTGCATACAGTAATGCATTCTTTAGTTTCCCTTGTGTTTATTTACTAAGTGGAGCTGGTTCTTCTTAAGCTTTCCTCACTTTATACTGGATAGAGTTCAAGATGTCAAACGTAATTGACAATTGTTGTAGTGTTAGAGATCTTTCTGTAGGTCCATAGACCTTGTTGCCTTATCACAGAAAATTATTGAATGACTTTCAAAAGTGAACAGTAACATTCCTTCTTTTCAGTTTTTCCATTACTTTGCATACTATGCGAGTTGGTGAAGCAGTTTATAATATATTTATCATCTTGAATGTACCCCAGATTCTAGAGATATTTCTTGAAAGCAATTCAGACTCCACGTGATATTTCTTAAAAGTGCTTTAGATTACAGGGATATTTCTTGAAAATGCATTAGATTACAAAGGTAATTCATGAAAGTTCTTCAAATTCCAGGGATTTTTTCTTAAAGTGCTTCAAATTCCAGGAATATTTCTTGATAGAGCTTCAGATTCCAGGGATATTTTTTCATGAAAGTTCAGGTTTTACGAATATTTTTTGCAAGTGCTTCGGATTCCAGATGACAAACTGTGTAGTACTCTGGTCAGTGCCACACTACTGTACATCCATCTGCAAAAACCTTGGAATCTAAAGCAGTTTCAAGACATATGCATGCAATCTTAAAACATTCAAGACATATCCCTGGAATTAGAAGCACTTTCAAAAAATTTTCTTTGGAATATGAAGTTCTCTCATAAATTATCCATGGAATCTGAAGCACTTTTAAAAAGTATCCCTGAAGCCTGAAGTACTTTCTAGAAGTATTCCTGAAATCTGAAGTATTTTCAAGAATTATTCTATATATGTGAAAAATTTTCAAGAAATATCCCCGAAATCTAAAGCAATTTTAAGAAATGTACAATTTAATGCTATAGTTTCGCTTCTTGTAACCTCTTTTTAGTTACCTTTACAATTAACTGTTTATGGCAAGTGACAGTAACAACAGCAACAACAACAACAACATCGTAATACAAACGAAATATAAAAGAGTAAGGTTTCTTTTCCCTTTTGAGAAAAAGCTTCGGAAAAAAAAGCTAGAAAAAGAGAATCACGGAAGGAAATGAAATGGTTTATAAAAGACAAAAAAAAAAAAAAAAAAAAAAAAAAGACCTTCCGAAAGAATTCAAAACAGGCTTCATTAGCTACATTCGGACACCAGTGAAAAAATAATTTTGATATAACTCCAAAAACCTATTTAAAAAAGTATTTAAAAACTCTTACTATATCCAATGATTAAAATACTACCAAAGAAGAAAAATCTGTGATAAATATTAATTATGATAAGCCATGCTGAAGTGACAGGGGGGAATCACTGAAGTCAGTCTTAAGACGTGGTCAAAGAAGAAGGAATCGGATGAAGGCCATCGCTGTCTATTGCTGTTTCATTGGCATGGCTCCACATTCAATTGCAGAGAGCTAAAAACAAGAAGAGGGATTTGCATAACAATAGTAAATAGATTGAAAGACTCAATTTCATTATCTAGGTGGCCCTCCGAAGACAGTTCCTCCCCACTTGGAGAGAGGCTACGGCAAAGGAACTTTACAAAGCTCCCTTTCTGCGTCTCTCTCCCATCCCAAGATCTACTTCATTTAGCGATATACACTCACACACACACACACACTTTCTTTACGGCTTTCCACATTCACTCACTCACCTCACTCATACCCTAAATCTTCTTCACTTTACGACACACTCACACACAAACACATTTTCTTTATCTCTCTCTCTCTCTCTCTCTCTCTCTCTCTCTCTCTCTCTCTATATATATATATATATATATATATATATATATATATATATATATATATATATATATATATATATATATATATATATATGTATATGTATGTGTGCGCATAAATATATATATATATATATATATATATATAAATATATATATATATATATATATATATATATATATATATATATATATATCTGTCAATCTATACATCTATCTATCTATCTATCTATCTATCGATTGATCGATTGATCTATTTATCTATCGATCTATAGATCTATCTATCTACCTATCTATCAATCTATTTATCTATCTGTCTATCTATCTTACACAAGATAATCTTCATAATATAAATATACAATCCCTCTCTCTCGCTCTCTCTCTCTCTCTCTCTCTCTCTCTCTCTCTCTCTCTCTCTCTCTCTCTCTCTCTCTCTCTCTCTATATATATAATATATATATATATATATATATATATATTATATATATATATATATATATATATATATTTATATATATATATATACATATATATATATATATATATATATATATATATATATATATATATATATATATATATATACATATACATACATATATATATATATATATTTATATATAATATATATATATATATATATATATATATATATATATATACTATATATATATATATATATATATATAACCAAGCAATGCACATTACATATGTGAAAGCATGAATCATATTTCTTTACCCCGACCGGGACTCGAACCTATGACTTATAATTACTAAGTCAAGGCGCTACCAACTACACACCACAGAAGGTTAAAAGGCATCTAAACCTTATAGCTTATATCTGCTATACTTAGGGAAGAACGCACTCTATCTGAATGCCACTATGTTCATATTACAGATTCCCAACCTCACTCGTGGCTTCATTTTAGCATTTAATTCAATTCCCAATCTCATTCGTTTCATAGAATAACCAAGCAAGCACATTACATATGTGAAAACATGAATCATATTTCTTTACCCGACCGGGACTCGAACCTAGGACTTATCATTACTAAGTCAAGGCGCTACCAACTACACACAAGCGCCTTGCCTTAGTAATTATAAGTCCTAGGTTCGAGTCCCGATCGGGGTAAAGATATATATATATATATATATATATATATATATATATATATATATATATATATATATATATATATATATATATATATATATATATATGTCATTTAAATAACATAAAAATACAATCCTCTTTTCTCTCTCTCTCTCTCATCTCTCTCTCTCTCTCCTCTCTCCATCTCTCTCTCATCGTCTCTCTCTCTCCTCTCTCTCTCTCTCTCTCTCTCTCTCTCTCTCTCTCTCTCTCTCTCTCTCTCTCTCTCCTCTCACTCTCTCTCTCTCTCTCTCTCTGCCTCTCTCTCTCTCTCTCTCTCTCTCTCTCTCTCTCTCTCCTCTCTCTCTCTCTCTCTCTATGAAATTCAAATTTAATATTCACTCAAACACTCAAAGAAAAAACAAATCTCCTGAAGGCATACGCTGGTCTTTTCAAGAAGCTATAGTAAGCAAGTTGCATATATTAACTCATCGTAGCTACAGATGTAAATTGAATTTGATTATAAAGTAATAGATATATACATAGACAGACAGACAGACAGACAAAAAGTCAAAAGGACAGATAGATAGATATATAGATGGATAGATATATACATAGATAGACAGATAGATAAATAGATAGAGAGATATATAGGTAGATGGATGCAAGCATATATTTACAGATATTATATATATATATATATATATATATATATATATATATATATATATATATATATATATATATATAGATAGATAGATAGATAGATAGATAGATAGATGGATGGATAGATTAACAGAATAATAGATCAATAGATAACTAGATAGATAGATAGATAGATAGGTTGATAGATAGCTAGCTAGCTAGCTAGATTGATAGATAGATCGATAGATAGATAGATAGATAGATGATAGATAGATAGATAGATATATAGATAGATAGATGGATAGTGAAAGAGATAGATAGATAGATAGATAGATAGATAGATAGGTTGATAGCTAGCTAGACTAGCTAGCTAGATTGATAGATAGATAGATAGATAGATAGATAGATAGATAGATAGATAGATAGATAGATAGATAGATAGATAGATAGATAGATAGATAGATAGATAGATAGATAGATAGATAGATAGATAGACAGATAGATATATAGATAGTTAGATGGATAGATAGATAGATTGATAGGTAGATAGATAGATATATAGATAGATAGATAGGTTGATAGATAGATAGATAGATAGATATATGGAAATATATATAGATAGATAAGGTAGATAGATGGAAAGATAAATAGATAAAAAGATGGATTGATATAAAGATATGTGGATAGATAGATAGACAGATAGATAGATAGATAGATAGATAGATAGATAGATAGATAGATAGATAGATAGATAGATAGATAGATAGATAGATAAATAGATAGATAGATAGATAGATAGATAGATAGATAGTAGTAGATAGATAGATAGATAGATAGATAGATAGATAGATAGATAGATAGATAGATAGATAGATAGATAGATAGATAGATAGATAGATAGATAGATAGATAGATAGATAGATAGATAGATAGATATATAGATAGATAGATAGATAGATAGATAGATAGATAGAAGATAGTAGATAGATAGATAGATAGATAGATAGATTGATAGATTGATTTTTTATATGAGATCCGCAGGACGAGGAATATTTTTCCTTATGGAAGTCCCAGTATGTAAACTACTATTCCACTATTGTCTCACCCATCTATTGACGTATTCTCATTAAGCGTGCTAAAATGAGAGATGTTAGCACGCAAAGGATGCTACTATCCATTCTTATTAGCCCACAGAAGTTTTATATTTAAGTATATTCTAATTTAACCAATTATCTAATTCAGGTCTTTATAGTTCCACTAAGTAGCATTATACAATCATATTCGATTAGTAAGTGATAAAAACTATATAATAAAATACTTAGGCAGAATTTAGCTT
>JAXCGZ010002307.1:0-71111 GCA_037179515.1 Halocaridina rubra | reverse complement strand
CTCTTCTCTAGTCGGCGTTTGTTGTACATGGTAGCAGCTCGCGACGATGGTGAGTGCATGCCTCACTACATGAGGTGGCTCTGTTCGTTGATGAGAGTCTGGTCGGACGGGTGAAGCTTGGGGTATTGTTGAGGAGTTCCGTTGATACATAACCAGGCTCCTCCATATAATTCAAAGTAGAATGGGAAAATAATGATATGATCCCTGTTCTGGACTCCTTATGTGTAGAATTGTAACGGGTTACTATTGCCGGGTTATGAGAATCCCTCGCTCGCAGCCTCATATATTCATTCCTCTGCAACCACGAAGAGATATGATATAGGTGTAGCTGCAAAGTTGGTTCCTAGAGCCTTTAGATATGTAGTCCCCAATATCTGGAGGATGAAATTAAGACCATTTACAATCGGTTAGATAATTATGTTACCCCGTTCCTTTTCTTGACAAAGCCTTGCACAAAGCAAGGTGGTTATACCATGCACTGAAAGGAGAGCGCGTTTTAATCACCGTGATAAGATAATGTTCCCTTTCATTATGCCTTAGATGATATTAACAAAATCATAGGCAAAGAGTCCCCTTTTGTATTCAAAGATCCCAATACCTTGAGGAGCCAGTGGTAAATATCAATAAAATTATAAAAAGAGAACAATGCCGGAGTGTATATAATGAGATGCAATAACGGCCTCAAGGCTTACATTGGGCAGACAGGTCGTTCTCTGCAGCAGAGAATTACCGAACACAAAAGATCAGTCAGATATGGCCAAGAGAAATCTGCTATCTTTGTTCATATGAGAGAACACGGGCATACTATTAACTGGAATGGTGCCACCATGATGTTTAGAAGCTCATGTCCATAAAAGCGCAAGATAGTGGAATCAGCCGTCATTGAAACATCCAAAAATTTCAATTTGTCCAAGGACCAGTGGGTGCCTGATGCAGTAGACAAGATACTCCTCAAGCATACACTGGCCAAGATAATTCCCCAACACAGACCGCCTTCATTTAATTAGACAGCCTCTTTTGTTCAGCCGTGTTGTGTCTGTGTATAGTTTTCCTTTATTCTTTTTCTTTCTATATGTATGCTTGTATGTTCATAGGGATTTTGGTGTATAGGCGCATATCTTTTATGTGCATGCATATGCTTGTACATGTGATTACCTAATTGTGATTACCTAATTGTGTTTACGGGAAAGAGCCCAAAGCTCGTATCTTCCCGTCTCCTGATCGGTTCCATTTTTAGACTTAGTGATACTTATCGTACCTGTCCTTAAAACTATGGATTGAGATAGCATTAACTACCTCCTCGCTTAGCGAATTCCAATTATCAACTACTCTTACACTGAAAAAGTATTTCCTTACATCCTGCAAACAAGTTTTCTTACGAAGCTTCAAACTATGACCTCTAGTTCTAGAGCCAGCCATATCGAAATATCGATCCCTATCCACTCTATCATAACCATGAAGGAATTTAAAGACTGTCACCATATCCCCCCTTACTCTTCTAGCTTCGAGTGATGGCAAGTCTAATTCCCTCAGCCTCTCATCATAACCGAGATTGCGTATTTCTGGCACCAGTTTCGTGGCATGTCTTTGAACTTTTTCAAGCTTAGCTATGTGCTTTTTCAAGTGCGGATTCCAAAAGGGGGCTGCATATTCGAGTTTTGGCCTCACATAGGTTACATAAATATTTCTGAACATTTCCTTGTCCATGTGCCTGAAGGCTACCCTTACATTTGATAAGAATGCATATGCTGCCCTTACTACGCCATTTATATGTATTTCTGGAGACAAATCTGCCAGTATGTTTACTCCTAGATCTCTCTCATTTTCTGTCTCTTGAAGTTGTACTCCAGCCACCGAGTAGTCAAGCTTGGGCCTTCTTGCACTTGTACCCATTCTCATTACCTTACATTTTGAGGTATTGAATTTCATTAGCCACTTTTCTGACCACTCATGCAGATTATTTAGATCCTCCTGAAGTTCTCTACCATTGTTCTCGTTTTTTACTTTCTTCACAATCTTTGCATCATCTGCAAACATATTCATGAATGAATTTACAGACTCTGGTAGGTCATTTACATATACAAGGAACAAAAGTGGCCCTAAAACTGAACCCTGTGGAACTCCACTACTAACTCTTCTCCATTCAGACACTGAGTGTCTTACTCTAACCCTCTGTTCCCTTCCTTCTAAGTAAGTTTTTATCCATTCCAAGACATTTCCACCTATTCTAGCCATTGATTGCAGCTTCCTAATAAGTCTCCCATGTGGAACAGTGTCAAACGCTTTCTGGAAGTCTAGGAATATGCAATCTGCCCAGCCCTCTCTTTCCTGTAAGATTTGGCTTACCTCATCATAAAATTCTAATAAGTTTGTTACTGTTGATCTTCCTTCTCTGAAGCCATGTTGCCTCACTGACAAAAAGTTGAAGGATTCCAAGTGAAGAGAGATATGTTTCCTTAGTAGTTTCTCCATAAGTTTGCAAACTATGCTGGTCAAGGAAACTGGTCTATAGTTCAGAGCCGTATCCCTCCTTCCCTTTTTGAAGATAGGTATCACATTTGCTTGTTTCCAGCATCTTGGAATCTCCCCCGACTCCAGTGACTCCTTAAATATGATACTTAGTGCCACTGATATTGTGTTTGCGCATTTTTTAAGCACATGAGGGGATATGTCATCAGGACCTGTAGCTTTATGAACATCTAAATCCATCAGCGCTTTGCATACCTCTGTGGCTGTAAGGTTGATGTTCTCTAATACCGGCCCTTGAGCTTCTATCACTGCAATCTGAGGGGGTGGGGTATTTTCTACTGTAAATACTGACTGAAACTCCTTGTTCAATTCTTTGCAGATCTCTTCGTCCGTCTCAGTGATGCTTCCATCCGCTCTCTTTAGCCTTAAAACCTGTTCTTTTACCTTCAGTTTTCCTCTGATAAAGCTGTGGAAAAGCTTGGGATTTTCTTTAGCCTTCCTGGTGATGTCCCTCTCATAATCTCTCTCTGCCTCTCTCCTTTTACTTAGGTAGTCATTTCTTGCTCTTTTGTAGGTTTGCCAGGCATTTATGTTTTTTCTCCTCCTATACCTTTTCCAGCATTTGTCTCTCCACTCCTTAGCTCTTTTACACCCATTATCGAACCATTTCTCTCTGGCATGAATTACACCTACTTTGGTGACAGGTATGCAGCAATCTACTATCTTCCCATATTTCTCACAAAAGATGTCATACATTTCTTGTACAGATTTGTTGTAAAATAAGGTTCTCCAGTCAATAACTGCAAAAAGCTCATTCATTTTGATGTAATCTCCTTTCGGATAGTTCCTCCTCATGTCCTCAGTGCCTCTACTCTCAGGAAGAATGTCTTCAATGATATACTCCATCAACAACACACAGTGGTCACTCTTTCCAATTGGTGGTTCATACTCAATATTTTCAATATCCAACACATTATCTGTGAACACTAGATCAAGTAGTGATGGCTCATCCCCACCCCTGGCTCTTGTTGGTTCCATTACATGTTGGTGTAGGAAATTCCCTTGTACGCAATCTAGGAATCTTGCCCCAAATGAGTCCTCACCACTGTGTGGGTCAAGATTTATCCAATCTATCTCTTTATGATTAAAGTCTCCCATAATCAAAATCCTACATTTTTTCTCCCGTGCCATGTTAACAACTGAGTTTATGACTTCAATCGTACCTATATGACTTTCCTCATAAATTTCAAGCCTATTTTGGTTCCTTGGTGGGTTGTATACAACAGTTATTATAATGCTCTCTGACCCAGTATTTATGCGAGCAACAAGAAATTCCCTGAACTCACTTTCTATAGCCAAGTTTATTTCTTCAACTTGAATCCTCTCACTTATGAGCAGTGCTATCCCTCCACCAGTCCTCTCAGATCTTTCGACCCTTAGTATTCTGAAGCCCTTAGGAAAAACTGTGACACTGTTTATGTCCTCACTCAACTTAGTCTCTGTAATTGCTACTATATCTGCCTTACTGTTGTGAATCCTATCTTTTAATTCTACTGCCTTACCAGCTAATCCATCAGCATTTGTGTATAACAATCTTAATGAGGCCCCATCCCCTGATCTTCTGTCATTATCTTCTTTATCTCCCCTTTGTCTGGAAGTATTCTGTAACGAAAATTTTTCTTCTCTTCTTCATTTCTTTCATCATTTAACCTTCTTGCCTCTTGCAACAAGTTTTTGATCTTTCCCATCTCTTCCTGTGTTCTGTATCGTCTAATGAACACTTCTTTGCATTCTTGAAGGTCTTTTAGACTTTTTTTTCTCAACAATATTTCCCTACATGTCTCCCCTCTCTCAAAGGTTACTTTTGTTGGTCTCGGCTTTCCTTCCCTCGAATATTTACCTAGTTGGTGTATGTTTACAATATCCTCAGGACCACATACTACTCCAAGCTTTCTTATCAGGTCTACAACGTTAGCTTTATTTTCTTCAAGTCTCCCCTGCCATGTTGGCTCCTGGGATTCACTTATGCCTGAGATTACCACTGTCTTCTCCTTATCAAGTGCCTGTCTGATGAGTGGGTTTGCCCTTTCCATCACAACGTCTTTCATTTTTTCGATTACTGTCTCTTTATAGTCAACTGTTTGTATGTTTTCCAGTGCCACCACCTTTACAGCCTCTTTTACTGCCACATTCCCCTTTAGTGCATCAGCAAAGGAAGTTTTCATGGCATCATTTTCCATATTCAGCTCCTGGAACTCTTTTCTGAACTGTTCAATGTTTTCCTTAATCTGAACATTCCAAGCAGCAATCTCGTCTCTCTCAGAAGAGAGCAGCGAACTAACATCTAATTCCTTTAGGTTGTCATTCAGCTGTTTGTTTTTATCTTCTTGTTTAGAAATTCTAGATTCTAGTTGACTCTTTTCCCCTTCCAGCTTCTTTATTCTTTTTTCTAGTTCCTTTCTCTCCTGCCCTTGTGCTTTATTTGCTTCCTCCAAAGATCTTATTTGTTCTCTGAGTGTTTCATTCTCTTTCATTTCTCCATCCATATTCCGAATTTTATCATCAAGGCTTATAACCATTTCCTCTAACTTCTTGATTCTCTGTTTGAGTCCCCTGATGACTACCCCTTCTCCCGACCCATGGGTGGGAGAGGTTTGGGACAGAGATGGCTTCATTTTTATGTTCTCCCTCTCACAGAATATAGAAAGAAGACGAGAAAGAGGAAAAAAAAAGAAAGAAAAGAGAAAAACTTCTAATTTAGCTTCACACAGAATTTTTATATCTCCATATAAGTGCTATTTAGTGACTCAGTTTGTCTCCTTTCTGGTAACACGCATCTTAACTTAAAAACTTGACCATGGTAATTTAAGTATAAAAGAAAAAGAAAAACAAAAGTCAAACCTGAAGGAAAATTCGAATTTGTGTTTGAGGTGGCACCCACCTGTTTCTGTTATATATTCTTCCTAACTGATAAACTGACTTGCTAACCAAGATATGTTATCACGGGATTTAGACTTTACTTTTAACTCAATATATATACAAAATAACAAAATAGTAAAAGAGAAAGCTAAAAGAAAAGCAAAGAAAATGAAGAAAATAAGACTGCTGTACTACTTGGCAACTTAACTCAGTACTGTTGACAGGTGGGTATTTGGTAATTTTTTTTTCTTTTATTATTCAATTTTTTCGTGTATCAAACTAACTAACTAGTTAATATAAATGGGAAGGATACTGATTTTAACAATATATAGAACCACAGGATCAGGTAAAACGGCTTAAGAGCTTTCCCCAGTTTACACAAAAAATTAGGTAATGTGATGTGATGGCTCCACCTCTGGCAACTCTTCTAGATTTCCCTCAAGGCAGAACTGGACGGCAGCTTCTCTCTCTTCCTCACGAAAAAGTTCTCAATTTTTTTTCCTTTAATATGAACAGTCTCGTCTTACAACAAATATAAGTTTTTGTACTCACAATACTCTGCAGGATTTCAGATTTATGGAAATGATGGTAAAGTTTTCCACTAAGCACTTAGTCACTCGAAACAGTTAAAAATTTAAGAGGAGCAATTCCGTGTGTCACTGACCGCGCGGTGTGTGTGTAGTGTGTGTGTGTGTGTGTGTGTGTGTGTGTGATTACCTAATTGTGATTACCTAATTGTGTTTACGGGAAAGAGCCCAAAGCTCGTATCTTCCCGTCTCCTGATCGGTTCCATTTTTAGACTTAGTGATACTTATCATACCTGTCCTTAAAACTATGGATTGAGGTAGCATTAACTACCTCCTCGCTTAGCGAATTCCAATTATCAACTACTCTTACACTGAAAAAGTATTTCCTTACATCCTGCAAACAAGTTTTCTTCCGAAGCTTCAAACTATGACCTCTAGTTCTAGAGCCAGCCATATCGAAATATCGATCCCTATCCACTCTATCATAACCATGAAGGAATTTAAAGACTGTCACCATATCCCCCCTTACTCTTCTAGCTTCGAGTGATGGCAAGTCTAATTCCCTCAGCCTCTCATCATAACCGAGATTGCGTATTTCTGGCACCAGTTTCGTGGCATGTCTTTGAACTTTTTCAAGCTTAGCTATGTGCTTTTTCAAGTGCGGATTCCAAAAGGGGGCTGCATATTCGAGTTTTGGCCTCACATAGGTTACATAAATATTTCTGAACATTTCCTTGTCCATGTGCCTGAAGGCTACCCTTACATTTGATAAGAATGCATATGCTGCCCTTACTACGCCATTTATATGTATTTCTGGAGACAAATCTGCCAATATGTTTACTCCTAGATCTCTCTCATTTTCTGTCTCCTGAAGTTGTACTCCAGCCACCGAGTAGTCAAGCTTGGGCCTTCTTGCACTTGTACCCATTCTCATTACCTTACATTTTGAGGTATTGAATTTCATTAGCCACTTTTCTGACCACTCATGCAGATTATTTAGATCCTCCTGAAGTTCTCTACCATTGTTCTCGTTTTTTACTTTCTTCACAATCTTTGCATCATCTGCAAACATATTCATGAATGAATTTACAGACTCTGGTAGGTCATTTACATATACAAGGAACAAAAGTGGCCCTAAAACTGAACCCTGTGGAACTCCACTACTAACTCTTCTCCATTCAGACACTGAGTGTCTTACTCTAACCCTCTGTTCCCTTCCTTCTAAGTAAGTTTTTATCCATTCCAAGACATTTCCACCTATTCTAGCCATTGATTGCAGCTTCCTAATAAGTCTCCCATGTGGAACAGTGTCAAACGCTTTCTGGAAGTCTAGGAATATGCAATCTGCCCAGCCCTCTCTTTCCTGTAAGATTTGGCTTACCTCATCATAAAATTCTAATAAGTTTGTTACTGTTGATCTTCCTTCTCTGAAACCATGTTGCCTCACTGACAAAAAGTTGAAGGATTCCAAGTGAAGAGAGATATGTTTCCTTAGTAGTTTCTCCATAAGTTTGCAAACTATGCTGGTCAAGGAAACTGGTCTATAGTTCAGAGCCGTATCCCTCCTTCCCTTTTTGAAGATAGGTATCACATTTGCTTGTTTCCAGCATCTTGGAATCTCCCCCGACTCCAATGACTCCTTAAATATGATACTTAGTGCCACTGATATTGTGTTTGCGCATTTTTTAAGCACATGAGGGGATATGTCATCAGGACCTGTAGCTTTATGAACATCTAAATCCATCAGCGCTTTGCATACCTCTGTGGCTGTAAGGTTGATGTTCTCTAATACCGGCCCTTGAGCTTCTATCACTGCAATCTGAGGGGGTGGGGTATTTTCTACTGTAAATACTGACTGAAACTCCTTGTTCAATTCTTTGCAGATCTCTTCGTCCGTCTCAGTGATGCTTCCATCCGCTCTCTTTAGCCTTAAAACCTGTTCTTTTACCTTCAGTTTTCCTCTGATAAAGCTGTGGAAAAGCTTGGGATTTTCTTTAGCCTTCCTGGTGATGTCCCTCTCATAATCTTTCTCTGCCTCTCTCCTTTTACTTAGGTAGTCATTTCTTGCTCTTTTGTAGGTTTGCCAGGCATTTATGTTTTTTCTCCTCCTATACCTTTTCCAGCATTTGTCTCTCCACTCCTTAGCTCTTTTACACCCATTATCGAACCATTTCTCTCTGGCATGAATTACACCTACTTTGGTGACAGGTATGCAGCAATCTACTATCTTCCCATATTTCTCACAAAAGATGTCATACATTTCTTGTACAGATTTGTTGTAAAATAAGGTTCTCCAGTCAATAACTGCAAAAAGCTCATTCATTTTGATGTAATCTCCTTTCTGATAGTTCCTCCTCATGTCCTCAGTGCCTCTACTCTCAGGAAGAATGTCTTCAATGATATACTCCATCAACAACACACAGTGGTCACTCTTTCCAATTGGTGGTTCATACTCAATATTTTCAATATCCAACACATTATCTGTGAACACCAGATCAAGTAGTGATGGCTCATCCCCACCCCTGGCTCTTGTTGGTTCCATTACATGTTGGTGTAGGAAATTCCCTTGTACGCAATCTAGGAATCTTGCCCCAAAGGAGTCCTCACCACTGTGTGGGTCAAGATTTATCCAATCTATCTCTTTATGATTAAAGTCTCCCATAATCAAAATCCTACATTTTTTCTCCCGCGCCATGTTAACAACTGAGTTTATGACTTCAATCGTACCTATATGACTTTCCTCATAAATTTCAAGCCTATTTTGGTTCCTTGGTGGGTTGTATACAACAGTTATTATAATGCTCTCTGACCCAGTATTTATGCGAGCAACAAGAAATTCCCTGAACTCACTTTCTATAGCCAAGTTTATCTCTTCAACTTGAATCCTCTCACTTATGAGCAGTGCTATCCCTCCACCAGTCCTCTCAGATCTTTCGACCCTTAGTATTCTGAAGCCCTTAGGAAAAACTGTGACACTGTTTATGTCCTCACTCAACTTAGTCTCTGTAATTGCTACTATATCTGCCTTACTGTTGTGAATCCTATCTTTTAATTCTACTGCCTTACCAGCTAATCCATCAGCATTTGTGTATAACAATCTTAATGAGGCCCCATCCCCTGATCTTCTGTCATTATCTTCTTTATCTCCCCTTTGTCTGGAAGTATTCCGTAACAAAAATTTTTCTTCTCTTCTTCATTTCTTTCATCATTTAACCTTCTTGCCTCTTGCAACAAGTTTTTGATCTTTCCCATCTCTTCCTGTGTTCTGTATCGTCTAATGAACACTTCTTTGCATTCTTGAAGGTCTTTTAGACTTTTTTTTCTCAACAATATTTCCCTACATGTCTCCCCTCTCTCAAAGGTTACTTTTGTTGGTCTCGGCTTTCCCTCCCTCGAATATTTACCTAGTTGGTGTATGTTTACAATATCCTCAGGACCACATACTACTCCAAGCTTTCTTATCAGGTCTACAACGTTAGCTTTATTTTCTTCAAGTCTCCCCTGCCATGTTGGCTCCTGGGATTCACTTATGCCTGAGATTACCACTGTCTTCTCCTTATCAAGTGCCTGTCTGATGAGTGGGTTTGCCCTTTCCATCACAACGTCTTTCATTTTTTCGATTACTGTCTCTTTATAGTCAACTGTTTGTATGTTTTCCAGTGCCACCACCTTTACAGCCTCTTTTACTGCCACATTCCCCTTTAGTGCATCAGCAAAGGACGTTTTCATGGCATCATTTTCCATATTCAGCTCCTGGAACTCTTTTCTGAACTGTTCAATGTTTTCCTTAATCTGAACATTCCAAGCAGCAATCTCGTCTCTCTCAGAAGATAGCAGTGAACTAACATCTAATTCCTTTAGGTTGTCATTTAGCTGTTTGTTTTTATCTTCTTGATTAGAAATTCTAGATTCTAGTTGACTCTTTTCCCCTTCCAGCTTCTTTATTCTTTTTTCTAGTTCCTTTCTCTCCTGCCCTTGTGCTTTATTTGCTTCCTCCAAAGATCTTATTTGTTCTCTGAGTGTTTCATTCTCTTTCATTTCTCCATCCATATTCCGAATTTTATCATCAAGGCTTGTAACCATTTCCTCTAACTTCTTGATTCTCTGTTTAAGTCCTCTGATGACTACCCCTTCTCCCGACCCATGGGTGGGAGAGGTTTGGGACAGAGATGGCTTCATTTTTATGTTCTCCCTCTCACAGAATATAGAAAGAAGACGAGAAAGAGGAAAAAAAAAAGAAAAGAGAAAAACTTCTAATTTACCTTCACACAGAATTTTTATATCTCCATATAAGTGCTATTTAGTGACTCAGTTTGTCTCCTTTCTGGTAACACACATCTTAACTTAAAAACTTGACCATGGTAATTTAAGTATAAAAAGAAAAAGAAAAACAAAAGTCAAACCTGAAGGAAAATTCGAATTTGTGTTCGAGGTGGCACCCACCTGGTTTCTGTTATATATTCTTCCTAACTGATAAACTGACTTGCTAACCAAGATATGTTATCACGGGATTTAGACTTTACATTTAACTCAATATATATACAACATAACAAAATAGCAAACGAGAAAGCTAAAAGAAAAGCAAAAAAAATGAAGAAAATAGGACTGCTGTACTACTTGGCAACTTAACTCAGTACTGTTGACAGGTGGGTATTTGGTAATTTTTTTTTTCTTTTATTATTCAATTTTTTCGTGTATCAAACTAACTAACTAGTTAATATAAATGGGAAGGATACTGTTTTTAACAATATATAGAACCACAGGATCAGGTAAAACGGCTTAAGAGCTTTCCCCAGTTTACACAAAAAATTAGGTAATGTGGTGTGAGGCTCCACGTCTGGCAACTCTTCTAGATTTCCCTCAAGGCAGAAACTGGACGGCAGCTTCTCTCTCTTCCTCACGAAAAAGTTCTCAATTTTTTTCCTTTAATATGAACAGTCTCGTCTTACAACAAATATTAGTTTTTGTACTCACAATACTCTGCAGGATTTCAGATTTTTGGAAATTATGGTAAAGTTTTCCACTAAGCACTTTAGTCACTCGAAACAGATTAAAATTTAAGAGGAGCAATTCCGTGTGTCACTGAACGCGCGGTGTGATTACCTGTGTGTGTGTGTGTGTGTGTGTGTGTGTGATTACCTAATTGTGTTTACGGGAAAGAGCCCAAAGCTCGTATCTTCCTGTCTCCTGATCGGTTCCATTTTCTATTTAGTGATACTTATCATACCTGTTCTTAAAACTATGGATTGAGATAGCATTAACTACCTCCTCGCTTAGCCAATTCCAATTATCAACTACTCTTACACTGAAAAAGTACTTTCTTACATCCTGCAAAGAAGTCTTCTTAAGAAGCTTCAAACTATGACCTCTAGTTCTAGAGCCAGCCACATCATAATATCGATCCCTATCCACTCTATCATAACCATGAAGGAATTTAAAAACTGTCACCATATCCCCCCTCAATCTTCTAGCTTCGAGTGATGGTAAGTCTAATTCCCTCAGCCTCTCATCATAACTGAGATTACGTATTTCTGGCACCAGTTTCGTGGCATGTCTTTGAACTTTTTCAAGCTTAGCTACGTGCCTTTTCATGTGCGGCTTCCAAAAGGGGGCTGCATATTCGAATTTGGCCTCACAGAGGTTACATAAATATTTCTGAATATTTCCTTATCCACGTACCTGAAGGCTACCCTTACATTAGATAAGAAAGCATATTCTGCCCTCACTTTGCCATGTATATGCATTTCTGGAGACAAATCTGCCAGTATGTTTACTCCTAGATCTCTCATTTTCTGTCTCTTGAAGTTGTACTCGTGCCACCGAGTAGGCAAGCTTGGGCCTTCTTGCACTTGTATCCAATCTCATTACCTTACATTTTGAAGTATTGAATTTCATTAGCCACTTCTCTGACCACTCATGCAGACTATTTAGATCTTCGTGAAGTTCTATACCATTGTTCTCGTTTCTTACTTTCTTCACAATCTTTGAATCATCTGCAAATATATTCATGAATGAATTTACACTCTGGTAGGTCATTTACATATACAAGGAACAAAAGTGGCCCTAAAACTGAACCCTGTGGAACTCCACTACTAACTCTTCTCCATTCAGACACTGAGTGTCTTACTCTAACCCTTTGTTCCTTTCCTTCTAAGTAAGTTTTTATCCATTCCAAGACATTTCCACCTATTGTAGCCATTGCTTGCAGCTTCGTAATAAGTCTCGCATGTGGGACAGAGTCACATGCTTTCTGGAAGTCTAGGAATATGCAATCTGCCCAGCCCTCTCTTTCATGTAAGATTCGGCTTACCTCATCATAATATTCTAACATGTTTGTTACTGTTGATCTACTTTCTCTGAACCCATGTTGTCTCACAGACAAAAATTTGAAAGATTCCAAGTGAAGAGAGATATGTTTCCTTAGTAGTTCCTCCATAACTTTGCAAACTATGCTGGTCAAGGAAACTGATCTATAGTTTACAGCCGTATCCCTCCTTCCCTTTTTAAAGATAGATATCACATTTGCTTATTTCCAGCATCTTGGAATCTCCCCTGACTCCAGTGACATCTTAAATGTGATACTTAGTGCCACTGATACTGAGTTTGTGCATTTTTTAAGCACATAACGGGATATATCATTAGGACCTTTAGCTTTATGAACATCTAACTCAATCAGCGCTTTGTATACCTCTGTGGCTGAAAGGGTGATGTTCTCTTATACCGCCCTGTGAACTTCTGTCATTGAAATCTGAGTGGGTGGGGTATTTTCTACTGTAAATACTGACTGAAACTCCTTGTTCAATTCTTTGCAGATCTTTTCCTCTGCCTCAGTGATGCTTCCATCCCCTCTCTTAAGCCGTAAAACCTGTTCTTTTACCTTCAATTTTCCTCTGATAAAGCTGCAGGAAAGCTTGGGATTTTCTTTAGCCTTCCTGGTGATGTCCCTCTCATAGTTTCTCTATGCCTCTCTTCTTTTACTTGCTCTTTTGTAGGTTTGGCAGGCATTTATATTTTTTCTCTTATACCTTTTCCAGCATTTGTCTTTCCACTCCTTAGCTATTTTACACTCATTATTGAACCATTTCTCTCTGGTATGAAGTTCACCTACTTTGGTGACAGGTATGCAGCGATCTACTATCTTCCCATATATCTCACAAATGATGTCATACATTTCTTGTACAGATTTGTTGTAAAATAATGTTCTTCAGTCAATAACTGCAAAAAGCTCATTCATTTTGATGTAATCTCCTTTCGGATTGTTCATCCTCATGTCCTCAGTGCCTCTACTTTCAGGCAGAATACCTTCAATGATATACTCCATCAACAACACACAGTGGTCTCTCTTTCCAGTTGGTGGTTCATACTCAATTTTTCCAATATCCAACATGTTATCTGTGAATACTAGATCAAGTAGCGATGGCTCATCCCTACCCCTGGCCCTTGTTGGTTCCATTACATGTTGGTGTAGTAAATTCCCTTGTATGCAGTCTAGGAATATTGCCCCAAATGAGTCCTCACCACTGTGTGGGTCAAGATTTATCCAATCTATCTCTTTATGATTAAAATCTCCCATAATCAAAATCCTACATTTCCTCTCCCGTGCCATATTAACAACTGAATTTATGACATCAATAGTACCTATATGACTTTCCTCATAAACTTCTAGCCTATGTTGGTTCCTTGGTGGATTATATACAACAGTTATTATAATGCTCTCTGTCCCAGTATTTATGCGAGCAACAAAAAATTCCTTGAACTCACTTTATATAGTCAAGTTTATTTCTTTAAACTGAATCCTTTCACTTAAGAGCAGTGCTATCCCTCCACCAGTCCTCTCAGATGTTTCAACCCTTAATATTCTGAAAACCTTATGAAAAACTGTGACACTGTTTATGTCCTCACTCAACTTAGTCTCTGTAACTCCTACTATATCTGCCTTACTATTGTGAATCCTATCTTTTAATTCTACTGCCTTACCAGCTAATCCATCAGTATTTGTGTATAACAATCTTAATGAGGCCCCATCCCCTGATCTTCTTTCATTATCTTCTTTGTTTCCCCTTTGTCTGGAAGAACTCTGAAATTAAAATTTTTCTTCTCTTCTTCATTTCTTTCCTCATTTAACCTTGTAGCCTCTTGCAACAAGCCTTTATCTTTCCCATCTTTTCCTGTGTTCTGTATCGTCTAATGAACACTTCTTTGAATTCTTGAAGGTCTTTTAGACATTTTTCTTCATAAATATTTCTCTACATGTTTCGCCAATCTTAAAGGTTACTTTTGTTGGTCTCTGCTTCCCCTCCCTCGAATATTTGTCTAGTTGGAGAATGTTTACAATATCCTCAGGACCACAAACTACTCCAAGCTTTCTTATCAGGTCTACAACCCTAGCTTTATTTTCATTAAGTCTCCCCTGCCATGCTGGCTCCTGGGATTCGCTTATGCCTGAGATTACCACTGTCTTCCCTTTATCAAGTGCCTGTTTAATCAGAGGATTTGCCCTTTCCATCATATTGTCTTTCATTTTTTTGATTACTTTTCTTTATAGTCAACTGTTTGTATGTTTTCCAATGCCACCACCTTCACAGCCTCTATTACTGCCACAATCCCCTTTAGTGCATCAGCAAAGGAAGTTTTCATGGTATCATGTTCCGTATTCAGCTCCTGAAACTCTTTCCTAAACTGTACGGTGTTTTCCTTAATCTGGACATTCCAAGCTGCTATCTCACCTCTCTCAGAAGAGAGCAGCGAACTAACATTTAATTCGTTTAGGTTGCCATTCAGCTGTTTGTTGTTATCTTCTTGTTTAGAAATTCTGGTATCTAGTTCACTCTTTTCCCCCTCCAGCTTCTTTATTCATTTTTCTAGTTCCTTTCTCTCCTGCCATTGTGCTTTATTTGCTTCCTCCAAGTATCTTATTTCCTGTATGAGTGTTTCTTTTGCTTTAATTTCTCTATCCATACTCCGAATTTTATCATCAAGGCTTATAACCATTGCCTCTAAATTCTTGATTTTCTGTTTTAATCTCCTAATAGCTACTCCTCCTCCTGCTGCTACATCCCATGGAGATCCTCTATTATCCCTCCCCAACCCATGGGTGAGGGGGGTTTGGGACAGAGATGGCCTCATTTTCATGTTTTCCCTTTCACAGAATATAGAAAGAAGAAGAAGAAGAAGAGAAAGAGAAAAGTAAGAAAAAAGAGAGAAAATCTTTAATTTAAGCTTCACACAGAATTTCTATATCTTCATATAAAAACTATTTAGTTACTCGATTTGTCTCTTTTCTGGTAACACCCATCCTAAACCAAAAATTGACTTTGGTAATTTGAGGGGAAAATAATGCAAAAACAAAAGTCTACTTGAAAGAAAATTTCTGCTATATATTCTCCTTAACTGATAAACTCACTGTTAACCATGATATGTTATCACAGGATCAGACTTTACATTTAACTCAATATATACAACTTAAAAAATAATAAAAGAGAAAGATAAAAGAAACAAATTAAAGAAAATTAGACATATGTGCTACTTGGCAACTTAAATCAGTACAGTTAACATGTGTGTTTTTGGTATTTATTTAATTATTCAATTATTTTGTGTACCAAATTAACTATCAAGTTAATATAAATGGGAAGGATACTGATTTTAACAATATATGGAACCACAGGATCAGGTAAACGGCTGTAAGAGCTCCCGCCAATTTACACAAAAAATTTGGTAATGTGATGTGCTGGCTTCATCTCTGGCAATGCTTCTAAACTTCCTTCAAGGCAGGACAGGACAGCTTCATGTTTCCCCTTTCGAAAGTGTTCTCAATTTTTTCCTTTAATATTTTGTGTGTGATTACCTAATTGTGATTACTTAATTGTGTTTATGGGAAAGAGCCCAAAGCTCGTATCTTCCCGTCTCCTGATCGGTTCCATTTTATACTTAGTGATACTTATCATACCTGTCCTTAAAACTATGGATTGAGATAGCATTAACTACCTCCTCGCTTAGCGAATTCCAATTATCAACTACTCTTACACTGAAAAAGTATTTTCTTACATCCTGCAAAGAAGTTTTCTTACGAAGCTTCAAACTATGACCTCTAGTTCTAGAGCCAGCCATATCAAAATATCGATCCCTATCCACTCTATCATAACCATGAAGGAATTTAAAGACTGTCACCATATCCCCCCTCACTCTTCTAGCTTCGAGTGATGGTAAGTCTAATTCCCTCAGCCTCTCGTCATAACTGAGATTGCGTATTTCTGGCACCAGTTTCGTGGCATGTCTTTGAACTTTTTCAAGCTTAGCAATGTGCTTTTTCAAGTGCGGATTCCAAAAGGGGGCTGCATATTCGAGTTTTGGCCTCACATAGGTTACATAAATATTTCTGAACATTTCCTTGTCCATGTGCCCGAAGGCTACCATTACATTTGATAAAAATGCATATGCTGCCCTTACTATGCCATTTATATGTATTTCTGGAGACAAATCTGCCAATATGTTTACTCCTAGATCTCTCTCATTTTCTGTCTCTTGAAGTTGTACTCCAGCCACCGAGTAGTCAAGCTTGGGCCTTCTTGCACTTGTACCCATTCTCATTACCTTACATTTTGAAGTATTGAATTTCATTAGCCACTTTTCTGACCACTCATGCAGATTATTTAGATCCTCCTGAAGTTTGTTCTCGTTTTTTACTTTCTTCACAATCTTTGCATCATCTGCAAGCATATTCATGAATGAATTTACAGACTCTGGTAGGTCATTTACATATACAAGGAACAAAAGTGGCCCTAAAACTGGACCCTGTGGAACTCCACTACTAACTCTTCTCCATTCAGACACTGAGTGTCTTACTCTAACCCTCTGTTCCCTTCCTTCTAAGTAAGTTTTTATCCATTCCAAAACATTTCCACCTATTCTAGCTATTAATTTCAGCTTCCTAATAAGTCTCCCATGTGGAACAGTGTCAAACGCTTTCTGGAAGTCTAGGAATATGCAATCTGCCCAGCCCTCTCTTTCCTGTAAGATTTGGCTTACCTCATCATAAAATTCTAATAAGTTTGTTACTGTTGATCTGCCTTCTTTGAAGCCATGTTGCCTCACTGACAAAAAGTTGAAGGATTCCAAGAGAAGAGAGATATGTTTCCTTAGTGTGTGTGTGTGTGTGTGATTACCTAATTGTGATTACCTAATTGTGTTTACGGGAAAGAGCCCAAAGCTCGTATCTTCCCGTCTCCTGATCGGTTCCATTTTATACTTAGTGATACTTATCATACCTGTCCTTAAAACTATGGATTCAGATAGCATTAACTACCTCCTCGCTTAGCGAATTCCAATTATCAACTACTCTTACACTGAAAAAGTATTTCCTTACATCCTGCGAAGAAGTTTTCTTACGAAGCTTCAAACTATGACCTCTAGTTCTAGAGCCAGCCATATCAAAATATCGATCCCTATCCACTCTATCATAACCATGAAGGAATTTAAAGACTGTCACCATATCCCCCCTCACTCTTCTAGCTTCGAGTGATGGTAAATCTAATTCTCTCAGCCTCTCATCATAACTGAGATTGCGTATTTCTGGCACCAGTTTCGTGGCATGTCTTTGAACTTTTTCAAGCTTAGCTATGTGCTTTTTCAAGTGCGGATTCCAAAAGGGGGCTGCATATTCCAGTTTTGGCCTCACATAGGTTACATAAATATTTCTGAACATTTCCTTGTCCATGTGCCTGAAGGCTACCCTTACATTTGATAAGAATGCATATGCTGCCCTTACTATGCCATTTATATGTATTTCTGGAGACAAATCTGCGTGTGTGTGTGTGTGTGTGTGTGTGTGTGTGTGTGTGTGTGTGGGTGTGTGTGATTACCTAATTGTGATTACTTAACTGTGTTTACGGGAAAGAGCCCAAAGCTCTTATCTTCCACTTTATACTTAGTGATACTTATCATACCTGTCCTTAAAACTATTGATTGAGATAGCATTAACTATCTCCTCGCTGAGCGAATTCCAATTATCAACTACTCTTACACTGAAAAAGTATTTCCTTACATCCTGCAAAGAAGTTTTCTTACGAAGCTTCAAACTATGATCTCTAGTTCTAGAGCCTGCCATATCAAAATATCGATCCCTATCCACTCTATCATAACCATGAAGGAATTTAAAGACTGTCATCATATCCCCCCTCAATCTTCTAGCTTCGAGTGATGGTAAGTCTAATTCCCTCAGCCTCTCATCATAACTAGGATTACGTGTTTCTATCACCGATTTTGTGGCATGTCTGTGAACTTTTTCAAGCTTAGCTATGTGCTTTTTCAAGTGCGGATTCCAAAAGGCTGCTGTATATTCGAGTTTTGGCCTCACATCTGTTACATAAAATATTTCTGAATATTTCCTTGTCTATGTGCCTGGAGGCTACCATTACATTTGATAAGAATGCATATGCTGCCCTTACTATGCCATTTATATATATTTCTGGAGACAAATCTGCTAGTATGTTTACTCCTAGATCTCTCTCACTTTCTGTCTCTTGAAGTATTACTCCAGCCACCGAGTAGTCAAGCTTGGGCCTTCTTGCACTTGTACCCATTCTCATTACCTTACATTTTGAAGTATTTAATATCATTTGCCACTTTTCTGACCATTCGTGCAGACTATTTAGATCTTCCTGAAGTTCTCTACCATTGATCTCGTTTCCTACTTTCTTCACAATCTTTGCATCATCTGCAAACATATTCATGAATGAATTTACAGACTCTGGTAGGTCATTTACATATACAAGGAACAAAAGTGGCCCTAAAACTGAACCCTGTGGACTCCACTACTAACTCTTCTCCATTCAGACACTGAGTGTCTTACTCTAACCCTCTGTTCCCTTCCTTCTAAGTAAGTTTTTATCCATTCCAAGACATTTACACCTATTCTAGCCATTGCTTGCAGCTTCCTAATAAGTCTCCCATGTGGAACAATGTCCAATGCCTTCTGGAAGTTTAGAAATATGCAATCTGTCCCAGCTCTCTTTCCTGTAAGATTCGGCTTACCTCATCATAAAATTCTAATAAGTTGTTACTGTTGATCTACCTTCTCTGAAGCCATGTTGCCTCACTGACAAAAAGTTGAAGGATTCCAAGTGAAGAGAAATATGTTTCCTTGATAGTTTCTCCATAACTTTGTAAACTATGCTGGTCAAGGAAACTGGTCTATTGTTCAGAGCCGTATCCCTCCTTCCCTTTTTGAAGATAGGTATCACATTTGCTTGTTTCCAGCATCTTGGAATCTCCCCTGACTCCAGTGACTTTTTAAATATGATACCCAGTTCCACTGGTATTGAGTTTGCGCATTTTCAAGTACATGAGGGGATATGTCATCAGGACCTGTAGCTTCATGAACATCTAAATCCATCAGCGCTCTGCATACCTCTGTGGCTGTAAGGTTGATGTTCTCTAATACTGGCCCTTGAGCTTCTATCTCTGCAATCTGAGAGGGTGGGGTATTTTCTACTGTAAATACTGACTGAAACTCCTTGTTCAATTCTTTGCAGATCTCTTCATCCGTCTCAGTGATGCTTCCATCCGCTATCTTTATCCTTAAAACTTGTTCTTTTACCTTCAGTTATCCTCTGATGAAGCTGTGGAAAAGCTTGGGATTTTTTGTGGCCTTCCTGGTGATGTCCCTCTTATAGTCTCTCTCTGCCTCTCTCATTTTACTTAGGTAGTCATTTCTTGCTCTTTTGTAGGTTTGCCAGGCATTTATGTTTTTTCTCCTCCTATGCCTTTTCCAGCATTTATCTCTCCACTCCTTAGCTATTTTACACTCATTATCGAACCATTTCTCTAAGGTATGAATTACACCTACTTTGGTGACAGGTATGCAGCAATCTAAACTATCTTCCCATATTTCTCACAAAACATGTCATACATTTCTTGTACAGATTTGTTGTAAAATAAGGTTCTCCAGTCAGTAACTGCAAAAAGCTCATTCATTTTGATGTAATCTCCTTTCGGATAGTTCCTCCTAATGTCCTCAGTGCCTCTACTCTCAGGTAGAATGTCTTCAATGATATACTCCATCAACAACACACAGTGGTCACTCTATTCAATTGGTGGTTCAACCTAAATTTTTTCAATATCCAACACATTATCTGCGAATACTAGATCAAGTAGTGATGGCTCACCCCCACCCCTGGCCCTTGTTGGTTCCAATACATGTTGGTGTAGAAAATTCCCTTGTACGCAATCTAAGAATCTTGCCCCGAATGAGTCCTCACCACTGTGTGGGTCAAGATTTATCCAATCTATCTCTTTATGATTAAAATCTCCCATAATCAAAATCCTACATTTTTTTTCCTGTGCCATGTTAACTGAGTTTATGACTTGAATAGTACCTATATGGTTTTCCTCATAAACTTCTAGTCTATTCTGGTTCCTTGGTGGGTTATATACAACAGTTATTATAATGCTTTCTGACCCAGTATTTATGCGAGCAACAAGAAATTCCTTGAACTCACTTTCTATAGCCAAGTTTATTTCTTCAACTTGAATCCTTTCACAAATGAGCAGAGCTATCCCTCCACCAGTCCTCTCAGATCTTTCAACCTTTAATATTTTGAAGCCGTTGGGAAAAACTGTGACACTGTTTATGTCCTCACTCAACTTAGTCTCTGTAATTGCTACTATATCTGCCTTACTGTTGTGAATCCTATCTTTTAATTCTACTGCCTTACCATCTAACCCATCAGCATATGTGTCAAAGAATCTTAATGAGGCCCCATCCCCTGACCTTCTGTCATTATCTTCTTTATCTCCCCTTTGTCTGGAAGAACTCTGAAATGAAAATTTTTCTTCTCTTCTTCATTTCTTTCCTCATTTAACCTTCTTGCCTCTTGCAACAAGGTTTTGATCTTTCCCATCACCTCCTGTGTTCTCTATTGTCTAATGAACACTTCTTTGAATTCTTGAAGGTCTTTTAGACTTTTTTCTCTCAACAATATTTCCCTACATGTTTCCCCTCTCTCAAAGGTTACTTTTGTTGGTCTCTGCTTTCCTTCCATCGAATATTTACCTAGTTGGTGTATGTTTACAGTATCCTCAGGACCACAAACTACTCCAAGCTTTCTTATCAGGTCTACAACCCTACCTTTATTTTCTTCAAGTCTCGCCTGCCATGTTGGCTCCTGGGATTCGCTTATGCCTGAGATTACCACTGTCTTCTCCTTATCAAGTGCCTGTTTAATCAGTGGGTTTGCCCTTTCCATCACAACGTCTTTCATTTTTTCGATTACTGTCTCTTTATAGTCAACTGTTTGTATGTTTTCCAGTGCCACCACCTTTACAGCCTCTTTTACTGCCACATTCCCCTTTAGTGCATCAGCAAAGGAAGTTTTCATGGCATCATTTTCCACATTCAACTGCTGGAACTCTTTTCTTAACTGTTCGGTGTTTTCCTTAATCTGAACATTCCAAGCTGCAATCTCGTCTCTCTCAGAAGAGAGCAGTGAACAAACATCTAATTCATTTAGGTTGTCATTCAGCTGTTTGTTTTTATCTTCTTGTTTAGAAATTCTGGTTTCTGGTTCACTTTTTTCCCCTTCCAGCTTCTTTATTCTTTTTTCTAGTTCCATTCTCTCCTGCCCTTGTGCTTTATTTGCTTCCTCCAAAGATCTTATTTCCACTCTGAGTGTTTCATTCTCTTTCATTTCTCTATCCATATTCCGAATTTTATCATCAAGGCTTATATGTGTGTGATTACCTAATTGTGATTACCTAACTGTGTTTACGGGAAAGAGCCCAAAGCTCGTATCTTACCGTCTCCTGATCGGTTCCATTTTAGACTTAGTGATACTTATCATACCTGTTCTTAAAACTATGGATTGAGATAGCATTAACTACCTCCTCGCTTAGCCAATTCCAATTATCAACTACTCTTACACTGAAAAAGTATTTCCTTACATCCTGCAAAGAAGTTTTTTTACAAAGCTTCAAACTATGACCTCTAGTTCTAGAGCCAGCCATATCAAAATATCGATCTCTATCCACTTTATCATAACCATGAAGGAATTTAAAGACTGTCACCATATCTCCCCTCAATCTTCTAGCTTCGAGTGATGGTAAGTCTAATTCCCTCAGCCTCTCATCATAACTGAGATGGCGTATTTCTGACACCAGGTTCGTGGCATGTCTTTGAACTTTTTCAAGCTTAGCTATGTGCTTTTTCAAGTGTGGATTCCAAAAGGGGGCTGCATATTCGAGTTTTGGCCTCACATAGGTTACATAAATATTTCTGAACATTTCCTTGTCCATGTGCCTGAAGGCTACCCTTACATTTGATAAGAATGCACATGCTGCCCTTACTATGCCATTTATATGTATTTCTGGAGTCAAATCTGCCAGTATGTTTACTCCTAGATCTCTCTCATTTTCTGTCTCTTGAAGTTGTACTCCAGCCACCGAGTAGTCAAGCTTGAGCGTTCTTGCACTTGTACCCATTCTCATTACCTTACATTTTGAGGTACTGAATTTCATTAGCAACTTTTCAGACCACTCATGCAGATTATTTAGATCCTCCTGAAGCTCTCTATCATTGTTCTCGTTTTTTACTTTCTTCACAATCTTTGCATCATCTGCAAACATATTCATGAATGAATTTACAGACTCTGGTAGGTCATTTACATATACAAGGTGTTGGGGTTTAGGATTCTAGAGTGTTGTTAAGATTCTGTTTTAATAAGGGGACTCAAAGTACCGAGCTCGGTTAAGAGCTCAAAAACAGACAGGACAGATATTTGTACTTGAACACCCCATCTCTATTACCATTAGTCGGTTAAATGAAACTCAGAATTCAACTTTCTTTTAATTTTGGAAATGCAATGACATTAAAAGAATTGAATTAAATTTCTCAAATTAAATTTTATGAAATGCTGCCTCGAATCCCGGAGGTGGTGAGCACGATTTCGTTTCCCGGCACCACGGACGTATGCCAAGACTTTGGCCTCAACTCGATGATTACCTCTGTCACACAGGCAGAGTAGAATACAGGACACTGCAATTTCAGAAACAGAAATGACACACTATTTATAATGGGAAACTGAAAGCATGAGCACACATATAATGAGTTTCCAATGTCATTCTACTGGATGAAAATATATTGGTTATTCACAGCTAACCAGAAATATTTATGCTACCAAAATAGCATACAATACCATTAATTCTTTACTGGTTTTAAAGAAAACAATATATTCACAATAAATGAAGAATAAGCAAGACAAATACAGTACTGTATGTATTTCTTAAATTGTGTGTAACCACAAAAGTTGCAATGCTTATTACTAATTAACAATTAATATGGTACAAACACTCTATTTAGGATAAAGGAAGAATCTACGAGATAAGTACAGTATTCATTCACTTTTGGTTATCATGAACTGTTTGCAATGAAAAAAAAGGGCGCAAAACCACCATTTGAGGTATTTGCAACTTATAACTCAAAACACTTTATCCCCAACATATGAAGAATTAGCAAAATAAATACAGTATGCATTCATTAAATTGTGGTTAACAGGAAATATATGCAAGGCCAACAGGGTAAAAGTACCTTTTAATTATTTGCAATTTGTATAGCAAATAGCTTTATTGACGAGTTTTTGACCGTAAAACACTTTATTTACGATGATAGAAAGGGGTGAAATGAAATTAGAATTTATTAGGAAAAGAGATAGATTTTTACGGGCTCATAACCAGTCTTCACAGGATGAGATTTTCGTTTATCACATTCAATGAAAAGAAACATCTTAGCAATGTATATCAGCTGTAATTTACAGGTTAAGGAATTAACTTTGGCATGTGAGATTCCAGTTTGGTAATCTACAAAATTTTGTGTGTATGGGAATGAAATCTGAGAATAAAAATCCATAAGATTTATCCAGTAACGAATGTAACTAATTCTCGAAAATAAACCAATTTGCTTGACCCACGAGCTTTACCATACACTATCCCTCACCTTGTTGTGCTAGATGAATTCCTGTGAAGATGTCACGTAAATAAGGTTTGAAATAAACTTAGACTGCTCAGGCGAGATGTTGCCTCTTGGAAGTTTGGGCGCCAACCGAGGGCGTCTCATTGTCCCTCCTGGTGAGTTCATCTGTAGGATACATTTTCTAGAGCAGTAACTGGCTCTGATATAATTTCAGGACTATTTTAGTGGTGGTCCCTGGCAGGCATTTATAGCAGAGATGCAAGGGAGAGACAGTATTTTTAGGTGCAACAAGTGGAAGCAAATAAAATAAAACAAGAATAATAATGAAAAGTTTGGTTACTGGCAAACAATCTCCAGAATGTTTTTGGCTCGTAGCAGACGGAAAATAGGAGCAGCCTTTATATCGGGGCTATACTTCTACACGTACAAGAAGAGTAAATAAGGTATATTTAAAATTAGCTATAAGCTAAAATACAAATTGCAAATAATCATAATTTGCAAAAGTCAAGAAGTGGGAATTAATTTTTTAGTTAGAAAATAACAGTTAAGTTACTAAATTAATTAATAAGGCATCTAACAGCCTATGGTTACTTTGAGCGAAACACTCTGTCACAAAGGCCCTTTCTAGAAAATATTGATTTAGCAAAATTCTACTACAGAAGGCGAAAAAAGAACAGAGGAAGTTACGGTGACTTCAGTGTTATTATGAGGGATGAGACATCCTTTTCATGGAAAAGAACAAATGAACAATAAGAATGGGATCCACCACTGGAACATATCATACTATTAGGAAAAGTAAACAAGTCTTGTAAACAAAACATTAAATGACATGCAAAACATAAAAGAAATGTGATCAAATTCAGATTTCAAGAAAATTAAATCACAATTAGATATCAATGAATATCAATATTTAAGTTTATGAATGCTTCACATGCAAGAAGGCAATAATATAATATACAAAAATAAAATACAGTATACGCAAATTAAAAATTTGAACCACTTCGTCATTAACATTGGCGAATGGATTTAAAAGTTTCAGCTATTCAACACTAAACTAAAACGTTTCCACCATGTTCTGGCTTTCAGAGTCCCACAAAGGGAAATATAAAACTACGATAAAAAAATTATTCTTCATCTTTTTCGTCTTCCATTAGGAATAACGTTTGTACGCTAAAATAAACAAGTACAGTACAGTATTAAAGACATAAAAGATAAACATAAAAAATAAACAACACATTAGAGAAGTAATCTTTACCAACTAGTCAAATTTAGGCTAACAGCACCAGCTTCCTCATTTGAGGGTAACGACCGTCGACTTAGTAGATCAGCAAGGTCATTGTCCTTGCCATGAAAATGTTGGGCAGTGAATTTGAAAAGATTCAGGTAAAGTGCCCACCTTTTCAGACGAGGATTTAGCTTGTCTGCAGTCTGTAAATATAGGAGAGGTCGGTGGTCGGTTCTCAGTGTAAAATGTTGGCCATACAGATGGACTTCAAATTTCTTTATGGCCCAATATGCAGCTAGAGCTTCCTTCTCCACGGTGGAGTAATTTCGCTCTGCAGGGCGAAGCCTGCGGCTTGCATATCGCACTGGAGCTACTTCTGCTGAGTTGTCTGATCGGGCTTGCAAGAGCACGGCACCCAGGCCTTCGTCTGAGGCGTCGGTCTGCAAGATAAATGGAAAATCAGGGTTTACCAGTTGTAATACTGGCTCACCTGCCAATGCTTCTCGGAACTTGAAAAATGCTCTCTCCGCTTCATCTGTCCATTGGACAGGGGAGGATTTACTTTGCTTCGAGGAGGTCATTTGCTGCAAAAGGGCAGCGATAGTATTAAAGTGTGGAATGAACCGTTGGTAGTAGCCGACACTACCCAGGAATGATCTCAGTTGAGTGACAGTAGCAGGCTTCTCCATATCCTTAATAGCTTGTACCCTGTCATGTAAAGGGGACATAACTCCTTCTCCAACCACGTGGCCGAGATACTGCAATTGTGTGAAACCAATCTCACATTTGGAAGGCTTTAAATGAAGTCCATGCTGGTTCAGACGAGTGAGAACTCTGCGGAGAGTCTCGAGGTGCGATGACCAATCCTGAGAATGCACCAGAATGTCGTCTATAAAGCACGAAACATTGTCGAGATCCTGTAGTACTATCCTCATGAGTCTGCTGAAGCAGCCAGGGGTATTTACCATACCAAAAGGCATGACCCTGAACTGGTATAGACCATATCTTGTGGAAAAAACTGTAAGAGGCTTGGTAGTCTCGCTCAACGGGACTTGCCAAAATCCACTGGCCAAATCCAACTTGTACAGGTAACGGGCTTGGGAAAGCACTGAGAAAATATGCTCGGCGTCAGCAATGGGCTCTCCATCAAAGATGGTACGGGAGTTAAGCTTACGACAGTCAAGGCAGAACCTGTGACTGCCATCTCGCTTACGCACTGCCAGTAACGGCGAACACCAAGGCGAAATGCTCTTTTCAACTATTCCGAGGCGGACCCAAGTGTCAAGATCTTCCTTCAGCCGTAAGGACAGCTGGTGGGGAAGACCATAGGAATGCCGAAATGGCTCTGGGTCAGTCAATCTGACATGATGCTCAAGGGTAGTGGTTATGCCTGGGAGGTCGTTGAAGACGTTCTCATAGTCCTCTAATAGCTTGTTCAGCTGTTCCCGTTGACTCGGTTGCAGTCTGGAGTTAATAATACAATTACTCACACTTTCTTTTCCGTGTGTGGGAATGGCAGGATCCTTACCATCATCAAAAGCTAAGCTTATGTCTTCAATTGCAAGGGCGGTGGCTGCGGCCAGAGGGGCTTCTTCAGAAAAACTCCACTCCCGTAAGTCTGTCTCCACTGCAAGGGTGGAGTATTCCAATATAGGAAGTAAGGGGTGGCTATAATGGAGCACCTGTGTTGCTGCAGCCTCGGAGGTTCTGTTGATGCTTGAGGCATCTATAGGGGTTGCTGGGAGCGCCAGCGCAGGATCCCTGTGGGCCTCCGGGTCCTCACAATAAAGCTTCAGCTGGTTAATGTGGTATTTCCGGTTATTGCCATCAACATTTAGCACATAATTGTCAGGGGTCACCCGGTGTACCACAGTGTACGGTCCTTTCCAGCGTAGCATTAGCTTGCGGGTATCTGTTGGAAGAAGTAACAGAGCTCGATCTCCGGGTGTCAGGGCACGACGCCGCGCACGCTTGTCAAGGAGGAGCTTGGCAGTCTGCTGGTGACCCTTAATGGCTAATTGTGCAGTTTTCCAAGCCTTTTTGAGGTGAGACAAAAACTTCAAAATATACTCATGAACGTCCCTATCGTCATCTTCGATGGTAGGTGAATCCCAACATTCTGCCAAGATTTCTACTGGGCCTCTGACCTTATGACCATAAATCAGCTCGAAAGGCGAGTATCCAGTAGTGTCGTGGGGCGTGTCTCTGAAGGAGAAAAGTGCAGCAGGGACGTACTTGTCCCACTGCCTAGGCATATCTATCACTAGCTTGCGCAAACATCGCTTCAATGTCCCGTTATAGCGTTCGCATGCTCCATTTGATTGGGCGTGATAGACATTCGTACGAATGTGCTTGATTTCTAAAAGGTTACAGAAAGCCTCAAAGTGCCTACTTGTAAACTGACTTCCATTGTCAGAAGTGACCTGCTCAGGAAAGCCAACCCTGGAGCACATTTCAAATAGGGCTTGAGCGACTGCTTCAGTTGTGATAGAAGACAGTGGCACTGCATCTGGGTACCTTGTTGCCAGGTCAACATATACCAGGAGGAATTGTTTCCCCGTGGACGAAGCTGGATTAATAGGACCTAGTATGTCCATAGCGACCTTGGAAAATGGCTCCATTGAGAGCTTAGTTATCCCCATGGGAACTTTCGGTACCAGTGCCGTTGAGGTGGATTGTCAGATAGGGCAGGAGCGTACATATCTGTCTACCTCGGTGTACATGTTTGGCCATGCAAAAGCCTTCTGAAGGACATGCAGAGTTTTTGCTTTGCCTCTGTGTCCACTCAGAGGTTAATGGTGTGCCACACACATAGCCTGGCGGCGCAACGAAGCGGACACCACCAACTGTTTAAAGGTGTGGCCATCTTTAGTCACATGCCTACGAAGTATTCCATCTTCAAGGGCGTAAGTGATCTGGCCTCCTCCTCTCACCGTGAAGGTCCTTCTCTCGGTGGCCTGCTGCATCCATCATTTGAGGCTGGGGCAGTCTTGCTGCAATTTGGCAAAGTCTGGATGGGACTTCAATGGCTCGAGAGGTGCATCATCTGGTAAAGGAGGGGGAAACTCTCCGCGTTCCACATTACGTTTACTAACTGCATCGAGGCCAGGAGTTGCTGCTGAAATGGCTTCATGTGACTTCCCCCGAGGGAAGTTATAACAAGAAACGTCCTTATGGTAGAGGTTGGCCTGGAAAGTAGGAACTAGGTTCAGTGCACGACCCATCAAGACAGGGTACATAAGCTCTATCATTGCCACAGCTGGGGCTTTTCCCTTGTAGTAATTGCAATCCAGGTTAATGACACAGCAGCGTCGTATTTGGGTGTTCCTTCAGCAACCCGCACACAAACGACTTTGCTGGTAAAATCTTCATCCCTGACGAATCTCTCGTCAACAAATATGCCATTGGCCCCTGTGTCAAGGGCTATCTCAGCTTCCACACCATTTATGGTTTCTAGGCATTTTGGGATCATTTCCAGATCATCATGTTCGATGAATCCACATTGGCAAGTTTGTGTGGTGGTTCCTCGGCATTTTCCTCATTGGCCCTTTCTGGCCCTGTTTCCACAACATGGGCTGAGTGAGTGGCCAGATGGCTATGTGGGCCGCCGCTGTGTGAGGGAGCGTGGTGGCTCTTAGAGTTTGGCTGAAAACCCTGGGAAGGTGGAGCAGAGTAATGGCCTTTGCCTCTTAACTGCTGCGGCTTAGGTCTTACCGGGTCATCCTACTTGAGTGTGGGTGCATGGCCGTAATAAGGCTTAGGAGTGTGAGGAGGAGGAGCTGGACGATTGAAGTTCTGCGAGGGGCTCTTGTGCTTCCCGTTCCTGTAATCTCTATTTCCGGATAAAGGACTACTGTCTGGTATTCCCGCTCGAAGCCGAGCAAGCGCAAGCTCATGATCACGTTGTGCTTGTGCCTCATCCAGTTGTGCTTGTGCCTCATCACGTTGTGCTTGTGCCTCATCACTTGCTCTCTTCTCCAGCATATCTCGGCGTTCAACCATCTTCTCATGAGCCCATTCGAAGAGCTTCTGTCTTGGGGAAAAACCGTATCTCTCACCCCTAGCAATCAGTATGTCTAGGTAACGCTCCTCATCGAATGTTTTGATGGTTTCCATGTTTGTTTCCTGTGACTGCCTGGTTTCCATGGTGGTTTCCTAAACAGTCAATAACGAAGTGCCAAAACAACCACACAAAAAAACAAATCTCTACAATACAATAGTAGAAATAAAAATGAAAGAACCACACAACACCAAGGAGAGAAAAAAAAATTCAACACCACAGTTCAAACTTAAACGTAAAAGTGATCTCAAAACCTCACCAAAAAAGTGACTCAAAATACAATCAAGTGCAACAGCAGCAAAATGTTGCAAAACAGTGCATGAAACACTGGTAATACAGAATGGCAGTCGTGCCTGCTTAACAGCAATACGTGGCAGTACCTGCGGTTATTGTGCAAATGAAAGGAATGAGCAACACAATCAAGTGCAACAGCAACAAAATGTTGCAAAACAGTGCATGAAACACTGGTAATACAGAATGGCAGTCGTGCCTGCTTAACAGCAATACGTGGCAGTACCTGCGGTAATCGTGCAAATGAAAGGAATGAGCAACACAATCAAGTGCAACAGCAAAAAAATGTTGCAAAACAGTGCATGAAACACTGGTAATACAGAATGGCAGTCGTGCCTGCTTAACAGCAATATGTGGCAGTACCTGTGGTTATTGTGCAAATGAGAGGAATGAGTAACACAATCAAGTGCAGCAGCAACAAAATGTTGCAAAACAGTGCATGAAACACTGGTAATACAGAATGGCAGTCGTGCCTGCTTAACAGCAATACGTGGCAGTACCTGCGGTTATGGTGCAAATGAAAGGAATGAGTAACAACGAATTTTACCGACTCGCACCCAGTGCCTGAGAGTACAAACAAGTACAGTATAGCGGTCGTGCCTGCGTATGAGCGCGTATATGGCAGTACCCACAAATAAAATGTCGTAAGTAATACGAACAAGTACAGTATAGCGGTCGTGCCTGCGTATGAGCGCGTATATGGCAGTACCCACAAATAAAAATGTCGTAAGTAATACGAACAAGTACAGTATAGCGGTCGTGCCTGCGTATGAGCGCATATATGGCAGTACCCACAAATAAAATGTCGTAAGTAAAATTCTGGAGTGTTACCAAAAGGGCACAGATCCCATGCAAAATACACCAACGATAAGCTAACAGCTTACTAGGCAGCCAGATTACACATTTCTACTAGTAATGAGAAAATTTATTTTCAAGTGACAACTCAGACACATGAAAGGCTTAGCCTAGGCTCAATAAATGACGCCAAAATTTTTCTTCCAATCTATGAGCAGTCAATGCTTGAATATAAAACACAATTATAGGCAAAAATACTTAATATGCTTTCTCCCAATTCCTAAATCCCAAGGAAATATAAACAATTCCTAACAAGTATCACCCTTTAACGGATATAAAAAACGAATGCTTTAAAACTCAATCTTATCACACAACTATATGAAATTTTATATAACACGTCTTCTCGTCATGCAAAATTTCTAAAGTCTGCTACCACATAATTTCATGTAGATTTCCTGAAATATTGTTTACCACATGGGAAACAAGAAAATATTAGTTACCATAATTAATATTGAAAATAAAGAAAATTTTCTTATCCGCAACGTCTCTAGCGCGAAAATTTTCGTGTGCAGCCTAAGATTCATTCATTTCAATAATCGAGCCAATGGTAATCGGGTTTCATGTGCAATGTTAAAAAGCAAAATAAAAATAAATTTATAAAATCAGTCTGTCTGTTCGGGTCCCTGTTCGGGCGCCAAATCTTGTTGGGGTTTAGGATTCTAGAGTGTTGTTAAGATTCTGTTTTACTAAGGGGACTCAAAGTACCGAGCTTGGTTAAGAGCTCACAAACAGACAGGACAGATATTTGTACTTGAACACCCCATCTCTATTACCATTAGTCGGTTAAATGAAACTCAGAATTCAACTTTCTTTTAATTTTGGAAATGCAATGACATTAAAAGAATTGAATTAAATTTCTCAAATTAAATTTTATGAAATGCTGCCTCGAATCCCGGAGGAAGTGAGTATTAGTTCGTTTCCCGGCACCACGGACGTATGCCAAGACCTTGGCCTCAACTCGATGATTACCTGTCACACAGGCAGAGTAGAATACAGGACACTGCAATTTCAGAAACAGAAATGACACACTATTTATAACGGGAAACTGAAAGCATGAGCACACATATAATGAGTTTCCAATGTCATTCTACTGGATGAAAATATATTGGTTATTCACAGCTAACCAGAAATATTTATGCTACCAAAATAGCATACAATACCATTAATTCTTTACTGGTTTTAAAGAAAACAATATATTCACAATAAATGAAGAATAAGCAAGACAAATACAGTACTGTATGTATTCCTTAAATTGTGTAACCACAAAAGTTGCAATGCTTATTACTAATTAACAATTAATATGGTAAAAACACTCTATTTAGGATAAAGGAAGAATCTACGAGATAAGTACAGTATTCATTCACTTTTGGTTATCAAGAACTGTTTGCAATGAAAAAAAAGGGTGCAAAACCACCTTTTGAGGTATTTGCAACTTATAACTCAAAACACTTTATCACCAACATATGAAGAATTAGCAAGATAAATACAGTATGCATTCATTAAATTGTGGTTAACAGGAAATATTTGCAAGGCCAACAGGGTAAAAGTACCTTTTAATTATTTGCAATTTATATAGCAAATAGCTTTATTGACGAGTTTTTGACGTAAAACACTTTATTTATGATGATAGAAAGGGGTGAAATGAAATTAGAATTTATTAGGAAAAGAGATAGATTTTTACGGGCTCATAACCAGTCTTCAGAGGATGAGATTTTCGTTTATCACATTTAATGAAAAGAAACTTCTTAGCAATGTATATCAGCTGTAATTTACAGGTTAAGGAATTAACTTTGGCATGTGAGATTCCAGTTTGGTAATCTACAAAATTTCGTGTGTATGGGAATGGAATCTGAGAATAAAAATCCATAAGATTTATCCAGTAACGAATGTAACTAATTCTCGAAAATAAACCAATTTGCTTGACCCACGAGCTTTACCATACACTATCCCTCACCTTGTTGTGCTAGATGAATTCCTGTGAAGATGCCACGTAAATAAGGTATGAAATAAACTTAGACTGCTCAGGCGAGATGTTGCCTCTTGGAAGTTTGGGCGCCAACCGAGGGCGTCTCATTGTCCCTCCTGATGAGTTCATCTGTAGGATACATTTTCTAGAGCAGTAACTGGCTCTGATATAATTTCAGGACTATTTTAGTGGTGGTCCCTGGCAGGCATTTATAGCAGAGATGCAAGGGAGAGACAGTATTTTTAGGTGCAACAAGTGGAAGCAAATAAAATAAAACAAGAATAATAATGAAAAGTTAGGTTACTGGTAAACAATCTCCAAAATGTTTTTGGCTCGTAGCAGACGGAAAATAGGAGCAGCCTTTATATTGGGGCTATACTTCTACACGTACAAGAAGAGTAAATAAGGTATATTTAAAATTAGCCATAAGCTAAAATACAAATTGCAAATAATCATAATTTGCAAAAGTCAAGAAGTGGGAATTATTTTTTTTAGTTAGAAAATAACAGTTAAGTTACTAAATTAATTAATAAGGCATCTAACAGCCTATGGGTACTTTGAGCGAAACACTCTGTCACACAAGGAACAAAAGTGGCCCTATAAATGAACCCTATGGAACTCCACTACTAACTCTTCTCCATTCAGACACTGAGTGTCTTACTCTAACCCTCTGTTCCCTTCCTTCTAAGTAAGTTTTTATCCATTCCAGAACATTTCCACCTATTCTAGCCACTGCTTTCAGCTTCCTAATAAGTCTCCCATGTGGAACAGTGTCAAACGCTTTCTGGAATTCTAGGAATATGCAATCTGCCCAGCCCTCTCTTTCCTGTGAGATTTGGCTTATCTCATCATAAAATTCTAATAAGTTTGTTACTGTTGATCTACCTTCTCTGAAGCCATGTTGCCTCACTGACAAAAAGTTGAAGGATTCCAAGTGAAGAGAGATATGTTTCCTTAGTAGTTTCTCCATAACTTTGCAAACTATGCTGGTCAAGGAAACTGGTCTATAGTTCAGAGCCGTATCCCTCCTTCCCTTTTTGAAGATAGGTATCACATTTGCTTGTTTCCAGCATCTTGGAATCTCCCCAGACTCCATTGACTCCTTAAATATGATACTTATTGCCACTGATATTGTGTTTGCGCATTTTTTAAGCACATGAGGGGATATGTCATCAGGACCTGTAGCTTTATGAACATCTAAATCCATCAGCGCTTTGCATACCTCTGTGGCTGTAAGGTTGATGTTCTCTAATACCGGCCATTGAGCTTCTATCACTGCAATCTGAGGGGGTGGGGTATTTTCTACTGTAAATACTGACTGAAACTCCTTGTTCAATTCTTTGCAGATCTCTTCATCCTTCTCAGTGATGCTTCCATCCGCTCTCTTTAGCCTTAAAACCTGTTCTTTTACCTTCAGTTTTCCTCTGATAAAGCTGTGGAAAAGCTTGGGATTTTCTTTAGCCTTCCTGGTGATGTCCCTCTCATAGTCTCTCTCTGCCTCTCTCCTTTTACTTAGGTAGTCATTTCTTGCTCTTTTGTAGGTTTGCCAGGCATTTATGTTTTTTCTCCTCCTATACCTTTTCCAGCATTTGTCTCTCCACTCCTTAGCTCTTTTACACCCATTATCGAACCATTTCTCTCTGGCATGAATTACACCTTATTTTGGTGACAGGTATGCAGCAATCTACTATCTTCCCATATTTCTCACAAAAGATGTCATACATTTCTTGTACAGATTTGTTGTAAAATAAGGTTCTCCAGTCAATAACTGCAAAAAGCTCATTCATTTTGATGTAATCTTATTTCGGATAGTTCCTCCTCATGTCCTCAGTGCCTCTACTCTCAGGAAGAATATCTTCAATGATATACTCCATCAACAACACACAGTGGTCACTCTTTCCAATTGGTGGTTCATACTCAATTTTTTCAATATCCAACACATTATCTGTGAACATTAGATCAAGTAGTGATGGCTCATCCCCACCCCTGGCCCTTGTTGGTTCCATTACATGTTGGTGTAGGAAATTCCCTTGTACGTAATCTAGGAATCTTGCCCCGAATGAGTCCTCACCTCTGAGTGGGTCAAGATTTATCCAATCTATCTCTTTATGATTAAAGTCTCCCATAATCAAAATCCTACATTTTTTTTTCCTGTGCCATGTTAACAACTGAGTTTATGACTTCAATAGTACCTATATGACTTTCCTCATAAACTTCAAGCCTATTTTGGTTCCTTGGTGGGTTGTATACAACAGTTATTATAATGCTCTCTGACCCAGTATTTATGCGAGCAACAAGAAATTCCTTGAACTCACTTTCTATAGCCAAGTTTATTTCTTCAACTTGAATCCTCTCACTTATGAGCAGTGCTATCCCTCCACCAGTCCTCTCAGATCTTTCAACCCTTAGTATTCTGAAGCCCTTAGGTTAAACTGTGACACTGTTTATGTCCTCACTCAACTTAGTCTCTGTAATTGCTATTATATCTGCCTTACTGTTGTGAATCCTATCTTTTAATTCTACTGCCTTACCAGCTAATCCATCAGCATTTGTGTATAACAATCTTAATGAGGCCCCATCCCCTGATCTTCTGTCATTATCTTCTTTATCTCCCCTTTGTCTGGAAGAACTCTGTAACAAAAATTTTTCTTCTCTTCTTCATTTCTTTCATCATTTAACCTTCTTGCCTCTTGCAACAAGTTTTTGATCTTTCCCATCTCTTTCTGTGTTCTGTATCGTCTAATGAACACTTCTTTGAATTCTTGAAGGTCTTTTAGACTTTTTTTCTCAACAATATTTCCCTACATGTTTCCCCTCTCTCAAAGGTTACTTTTGTTGGTCTCGGCTTTCCTTCCCTCGAATATTTACCTAGTTGGTGTATGTTTACAATATCCTCAGGACCACAAACTACTCCAAGCTTTCTTATCAGGTCTACAACCCTAGCCTTATTTTCTTCAAGTCTCCCCTACCATGTTGGCTCCTGGGATTCGCTTATGCCTGAGATTACAACTGTCTTCTCCTTATCAAGTGCCTGTCTGATGAGTGGGTTTGCCCTTTCCATCACAACGTCTTTCATTTTTTCGATTACTGTCTCTTTATAGTCAACTGTTTGTATGTTTTCCAGTGCCACCACCTTTACAGCCTCTTTTACTGCCACATTCCCCTTTAGTGCATCAGCAAAGGACGTTTTCATGGCATCATTTTCCATATTCAGCTCCTGGGACTCTTTTCTGAACTGTTCAATGTTTTCCTTAATCTGGACATTCCAAGCAGCAATCTCGTCTCTCTCAGAAGAGAGCAGTGAACTAACATTTAATTACTTTAGGTTTTCATTCAGCTGTTTGTTGTTATCTTCTGGTTTCTAGTTTACTCTTTTCCCCTTCCAGCTTCTTTATTCTTTTTTCTAGTTCTTTTCTCTCCTTCCCTTGTGCTTTATTTGCTTCATCCAAGCATCTTATTTCCTCTATGAGTGTTTCATTCTCTTTCATTTCTCTATCCGTAATCTGAATTTTTTCATCAAGGTTTATAACCATTTTCTCTAAATCCTTGATTTTCTGTTTTAATTCATAATAGCTACTCCTCCTGCTGCTACATTCCATGGAAATCCTCTATCATCCCACCCCAGCCAATGGATGGGGGGGTTTGTGACAGAGATGGCCTTATTTTCATGTTTTCCCTTTTTACAGAATATAGCAAGAAGAAGAAGAAAAAAAGAGAAAAGAGAGAGAAAAGCTTTTATTTAAGCTTCACACAGAAATTCTATATCTTCATATAAGTACTATTTAGTTACTCAATTTATCTCTTTTCTGATAACGCACATCCTAACTTAAAAATTGACTTTGGTAATTTGAGGTGGAAAAAAATGCAAAACAAAAGTCTACTTGAAGGAAAATTTGAATTTGTATCTGAGGAGACACCCACCTGTTTCTTCTATATATATTCTTCTTAACTAATAAACTCACTTTCTAACCAAGGTATTTTATCACAGGATCAGACTTTATATTTGACTCAATATATACAAAATAGAAAGTGAAAGAGAAAACTAAATGAAAAAAATAAGACAGCTGTGCTACTTGGCAACTTAACTCATTACTGTTGACAGTTGTATTTTTAGTATATATATAATTATTCTATTATTTCACGTGTGTGTGACAAAGTATTCTGCTCAAATTAAACAGATTCATTATATATGCCCCATTAGTTATTCATTGATCTTTTAACCATGTTTTTGTTTCTTTTCTTTTACTGAGAAACTCACTTCTTGCGTTTTTGCAAAATTACGATAGTTTGCAATTCATATCACTTCTAGCATTACATATTTGTATATCCTAATTCATTCACAAATAGCTACAAATTGTTTAATATTCTTGTACTTGAAAGAAATTTAATAAACGCATTATTGCAATACGTTAGTGTTTCTCTTTCTCTGCTTTTCTCTCTCACGCATCTAACAAATACTTGCTCCCATAATTTTTCTTATTATAGAATTGCTCTTGCTGATATGTCATTAGCTTTTCTAGATACATTTCAGTAACTTTCTTTAATATTTAAATATTAGAAACTCCATTTTCCTTAATATAATTAAGAACTACGCCCGTAATGTCCGAGAATGCAAATACAAGTAGCCCATTTTCCCATTATTTATTTTCTCATTTCCTTTGTTTCCTCCCTTTTGTTGCACCTAAAATACTGTCTCCCCCTTGCATCTCTATGCCATACTTGTCTTTTTTTTTTATAAGTGACTCCAGGACAGGCAGAAACTGTCCTCATCAACAAAGGCCCGGGCACAAGAAAATACCAAGACGAAGGAAAAGAACAAGGTTAAAGACAAGGAAGAGATGAGGTAATGTCACACAAATGAAAACAACAGACAGAAAAAAACAGTCAAAGTACAGAAAACCCAGAGCTATGGAGGACAAGGCTCTGAGATGACGATAGATCTGCTTTTTGAAGGATGAATAGTCATTTGAATTAGGAAAGACAGAATGAGGAAGAGAGTTCCAGAATCTGGAGGTAGATGGGAAGAAGCAGTTGCTGCACCGACCAATCCGCGAGCTACAAATCTCCCCACAGTACCTGTGAGATGAGGCCGCTTGGCAAATGTTAGGCGGCCTCGGCAGTGGGGGAGGGATGCAACTCGCCAACTCATCAGAGCAGCGATGGAAATAGTAGCGACAGAAAAGCGAAAGGGAAGATACCTTACGGCGAAGAGAGAGAGAATCCAGATTAGAAGTAAGAGAAGGATCATTAATGAGTCTGACTGCCTTAGATTCAACCCTATCACGAAGATAAGTATAAGAAGAAGCACCCCAGATGTGTGAGCAGTATTCTAAGCAGGGAAGGATAAGACCTTTGTAAATTTCAAGTAACTGCAAATAGGAAAAGTAATGGCGGAAACGAAACAAAACCCCCAATTTTTTGGATGAAGTTTTAGAAATTTGGATTATGTGATTTCTCCAAGACAAGTTAGATGCTATATGAATTCCTAATATGTTGATAGAGTTAAGAGGGTAAATTTTGTTAGTTTTGAAGACAATAGGGTTATCAGGAGGAGAAGAAGATACAGAGATAGCCAGAAACTGTCTTGGAGGCATTGAATTTAACTAAATTTTGAGTGCCCCACTCAGATACTCTCTGCAAATCAGAGTTAAGAGTAGAGGAAAAAGTGATACGAAATTGATTACGAGTAACAGATGAAGGTTTTGTAGAAAAGGCAGAGAAAAAGTGAAGGGTAGAATCATCAGCAAAGGCATGAAGAAGAGAGGAAGATGGGGATTGTAGAAGATTATTGATGAAGAGAAGGAAGAGAGTAGGTGAAAGAACAGAGCCCTGTGGAACACCACTGGTAACAGAGAAAGGGCTAGGTCGCCATCAACAACTACAGATATAAAACGTTCAGTAAGAAAACTGGAAATCAGCGATCAGAAAGAAGGGGTAAAGCCATAGGAAGGGAGTTTGGCCAACAGAGCCTTGTGCAAGACTCTGTCAAAAGCCTTAGAGATATCAAGGGCAACGACAAAGGATTCCCCATAGTTCCTCAGAGAAGATAACCATACATGAGTAAGATTGGATAGGAGATCACCAGTGGATCTTGCCTTGCAGAAGCCGTTCTGGTGACCGGAGATAAGTGAGTTAGATTCAGGGCATTTCAAGATTTTGAGAATTGAGCAAAGTTTCGAAAACTTTAGCAACAGAGGAGGTTAGGGCAATAGGTCGGTAGTTAGAAGGAATAGAGCGGTCACCCTTCTTAGGAACAGGTTGAACTAAAGCATTCTTCCAAGATGAAGGATAGATACTGGTTGACAGAATGAGGTAAAAAATACGGCAAAGCACGGGAGCCAGTTCATCTGCAAACTTCTTAAGTAACTTTTCAGAGATACCTTCGGGACCAGATGCCTTGTTCATCTTTAGCGAGCGAAGAAATTTATGAACTTTGCATGAAGAGAGGATAAAGGAGGGCATAGGGTTAGAGAGGGGTAAAGACTGAGGAACAGGTTTGCTGGAACCGTTTATAGAAGAGTTGGCAGAAAAATGAGAGCCAAAGAGAGTGGCTTTGTCATTGGGAGAGCAAGCTATAGAACCATCAGAACGAATGAGAGGGGGAAAGCTTGAGTTACAGAAGTTTTTGGAGAGGTTTTTGGCTAAGGACCAGAAGCTTTTGTCAATGGGAGAGGAGTTAAGGTCATCAACTTTCCTTCTTATAATGGAAGCCTTAGACCTTTGAATCTGAGCAGTACAGTGATTTCTAGCTATAATAAAAGCAGAGCGAGTTAAATCGGAAGGAGAGGCTTGGTAAGATCGGTGAGCCCGATTCCTAGCCTGGATAGCTATGGAGCAGGCATGGTCAAACCAAGGTTTAGGGGGAGAAAAAGTTTTTGTAGAAGAGGGGATGTACGCCTCCATTCCCGTGGTCATGATCTCGGCAACTTTTAGAGCTACCTGATCAGGGTTGTGGGACCGAAAGCAGTAGTCATCCCATGGGTAGTCAAAGAGGAAGTTACGTAAATTTTCATGTTGGGTACGCTCGAAGTGCAAAGGCAGCACTGAGTAGGAGGGATTGGTGGTGGGGGAGCAAATATGAAAGAGACTGAGATCATAGAGTGGTCAGATTTACCAAGAGGGGAAAGCACAGAGTAAGAGTAGTTTGAAGGGTTTGAAGTAAAAAATAGGTCAAGAATGTTTGCAGCATGTTTTTGACGATCAGGAACACGAGTAGGATGTTTGATAATTTGCTTCAGATCATGAGTAATAGAGAATGCAAGGGCCTTGCTTCCTTCCACATCAGTGTGAGAACAATGAAGCCACTCACTGTGGTGTACATTGAAGTCTCCAATGTAGAGAACTTCGGCATGTGGGTGAGAAGATAGCAAGGACTCATGGCACGAGGACAGATATTCAAAGAAAGACACAAAGTCGGTGGAGTTTGGAGAACAGTAGCAGAAGCAAAGGAAGATATTGGTAGTGGAGAGATAGACATTTAGCCAGAGAACATCAAAGTCGGGAGATTCAAGGTCCATGAGCCTCTCAGTAATAGTGTTAGTGTTGCAGTATGCACAGACCCCACCTTTGGAACAAAAACGAGTATACAGATTATAGTGAGAGATTTGAAATGGGTCAGTGGAAACATGTATAGAAGGCTGGGTTTCAGATAGGAGGAGGAGGTTAGGGAGGAAAGTGCCCAAGTGCTGTTCCACAGACGAAAGATTAGAGCTCAGCCCACGAATGTTAGAATAGTGAAGAGTGAAAGAAGCAGATCTATTGGGAGGTGCAAGGTTAAGGACAGAACCATTACTACCACCAGGCGTGTCTGCCCTCAAGCCAATAGTGGGGTCAACACAATCCCTGGAGATTCTTTGCACCCATCTATGCAGGGTACTGGGGGCCATTAGCTGTGGACCTTCCATAAATAATAACAATTGTGAGGAAAAAGGAAAGAAAAAGAGACAGATTTGGGAAAAGTTGTGACTTGTCAAATGTAATGGAACAGCAAGAGATGTGTATGAATACGCCAGAATATTCAGTGTAGATGTAGACATGAGGAAAGAACCGTCCTGAAGGAAGGCTCAACCTGGAACTGTCTGGACCAGTCCTAGTTGCATCTTAATACCTTCAGTCGTAGTCTTTCAATGGGCGGCTGGAGCCATGGACAACCTACTAATCATGCCAGGAACCACCACTATAGTAACCCCTTAAGGAAAAACAAAGAACAGATAATGCTTTTCGTCAACTTTGCAGATTTGCCCAAGTCAAAATTCTACCAGACTGGACCTGGATTGCTCTCAGATGGCGAACAAACAGCGGACTGTCAACATGTAATATCTTCCCAGTCCAACTCACTCCCAACCTGCACCACATGGCTAAAATTTCCAAGAATGTCTTCCCAGGAATTCATCTGGCATAAACAAGGTGAGAGACAGTGCATGGTAATGCTCATTGACCAAGCAAACTGGGAAGTCAAGAAAGTTTGCTTTTAATATTAGTACAGGCAAAAATCCATAAGAAATTTTTGTTCAGTCCCATTCCCATAAAAAAAAACTTTTGTTTATTACCCAACTGTAATCTCATTTGCCAAATTTAATTCCTTGACATAAAAATTGCATGGATATACATTGATAAGGAACATCATTCATTTTCATTGTTCAGGTAAAGATTTCGCCCTCAGAAGATTGCTCACTGCCACATGGAATATCTATCTCTTCTTCTAACACATTCTAATTTCATTAGATCCTTTTCTTTCATTGTCAATAAAGTGTTTAATGCCATTGCTTGCAAACAATTAGGAATCTGTTCATGCCTTTTGGTAGTGTAAACGTTTCTTGTCAACTGTGATTAAATGATTACATGTTTATCCTGCAGATTTATATTTGGAAACCCATTATTTGTGTGCTTGCACCTTCGGTCTTTTCCATTATTAACGGTGTGTCGTTTCTGTTTCTGCAATTGCTGTGTCGTATTTGTGATGACAAACCTCGCACCATAGTGGCTCGTTTCTCCCACTACTGTGACAGAGAGACGGTCATGCGAAATGCCAAAAAGTTGAAAGGCATCAAGATCTACCTTAATGATGACCTGTGTGCCGCATCACAGGCAATAAAATCTCCACAGATGCCACAACTAAAAAAGGCTAGATCAGAAGGGAAACTTGCCTACTTTAAACATACGAAGCTCATCGTGAAGGAACGATGCAACACCGAGAGTGTGGCTGGTGCTGTGGGTGCTGTGGGTGGCGTGGATGAGGAGTTGACCAGGATCGGTGGTGCGGGGGTGGGGGGCACGGGAGTGGGGGGGTGGGAGTGTGATATGTCATCACCCGCACCCCCTACTGCCGTGTCTCCTGCCACGGGAGCTATAAAACGCTCGCACCCTAAACCAATAAATGACCGGAAGAACCCAGTAAGATTTGGTAGAAGTAAATGGTAGCTTGTAAGTCAGTAATGTAAAAGTAGTGTAATTTATTTCTTCACCATGACTGTAAATAGATACCTCCCATACTATTCCATTAATGACGATGAACTTATAAGGCTAACAAACAACGACAAAGTACTTCCCAATTATTTATGTATCAATGAGCTTGATAAGATGATAGTTAACCCACTTGATCTTGAAAATGAGACAGATTTGTTTTTGAATAATATGAGAAATGCAACCAACACTTTTTCAATTTATATATACTAAAATGAACTGTATTTAAATTTAAATAAATCTAATGCATTTTCGGTTTTGTGCAGGAACATTAAAAGTCTTGCAAATAATTTTCAAAGATTTGTTGATCAATGTTTAACAGAAAATAATATATGTGATGTCATGGGTTTTTCGGAGACTAGGCTGGATAATGATATTGAATCATTGTATAATATAACAGGGTACAATATGTTAACACAGAACAGAGACAGGAAAGGTGGAGGTGTATGTATGTATGTAGCTAATAAGTATAGCTCGAATGTTATAAAGGAGTGCAGTATGATGGAACGATTCATCTAATGTGTTAGTGTACAGGTACATAACGGTAAGGAAAATTGCTTCTTTGCATCTGTATATAGACCACCAAAGGGGAACATGCCTGAATTCATTGAAGCTTTACTGAAAGTATTTGATTTTGCAGCAAGAAAAAAGTACAAAACTATTTATTTATTCGGTGATTGGAACTTAGATTTGTTTAAAATAAATGATCAAAGAGTAACTGATTTTATAAACTTAATGTATTCACGTGGCTGCATTCCAATAACTACTAAACCTACGAGAGTAACTGAAAATAGTGCGTCTCTAATCGATCATATCTGGACCACAAATCTTAAAGACAATATAAGTAATTACATAGTGTACACCGACATAACAGATCATTTTGCAGTATACTCCTAGTTTAAAAAAGAAGAACATAAATTTGATGCATATGTAGAAAAAAGACATTACTCTGATGAAAACATAGCTAAATTTACTAGAGATATATCACATGAAAAATGGCAACATATCATAGACCTAAATAATGAAATGAAGCTTTTAACAAATTTCACGGTACATTTAGAGATAAATTTCTAGACTGCTTTCCTTTAAGAAAATCGACTGTAATAATAAACACAACAGATGCCCACACATAACTGCAGGATTAAAAAATAGCATCAAAGAAAAACACCGATTAGAGAGGCTTTCATCAAAATGGCCTTTGTCTTTTGGAACCAGATATTAAGCTTGCAGGAACAAATTAGTAACACTACTCCGAGCTGCAAAAAATTGATATTTTCAGGATAAGCTTAAGAAGGAACAAGGAAACAGCAAGTCTACCTTGAATGCAATAAAGAGCCTAATGGGACGAAAACAAATTAATCATTCAAAGGAAATCAAATTAAAAAATTATAATGATCACACTGCTAATATCTTTAATAATCATTTCTTAACTATAGCACAACCAACACAGGAACAACTTAATGTGCAACAAAACTCACACCGACAGTTTCTTAATAATCCACCAGACTTTTCGTTTTACTTGTATCCTGTAACAAGGGAGGAAGTCACTAAATATATAAAAACCTTAAAACCAAATACAGCGCCGGGATATGATGAAATTTCATCAACACTACTCCAGGTCACTGCCCATTACATTGGTACCACACTTACCCACATAATCAATCTATGTTTTCAGCAAGGATGTTTTCCAGACAAACTAAAAAGTGCTAAAGTAATACCTATATTTAAGTCAGGCACTGTAGATGATGAAAATAACTATAGACCTATATCAATCTTACCTTCCTTAAGTAAAGTGTTTGAAAAAGCGATTGTTCACAAACTTAAAGAATTCCTTGAAAAGTTCGACCTATTATCCGAAAATCAATACTGATTCCGTAATAATAAGACCACTGAAAAAGCAATGATGAACTTTACAAGTGATGTTTATCAAAATTTGGAAAATAAAAACTTTGTTGCAGGGGTTTTCCTAGACTTGTCCAAAGCATTTGACTCATTAGACCATGATATACTAATAGAAAAACTAACTTGTGTGGGTATTAGGGGAACACCATTACTGTTATTTAAGAGCTACTTGAAAAATAGAAAACAAGCCGTATATTGTAATGGGATAGCATCTTTGTTGCAAACTATTGAGAGGGGAGTACCACAGGGATCATTACTGGTTATTTTTAGTTTATATAAATGATATTTCTAATACCAGTAATAAATTCATATATATTCTTTCTGCAGATGACACCAACCTTCTCTTGCATGATAATAACCTTGACCACCTGCATTCTGTTTTAAATAGTGAACTAGAAAAAATTAACAACTGGGTCTCTGTTAATAAATTAAAGATAAATGTTTCCAAAACTGACTATATCTTATTTCAAAATAGATTTGTAGTACACAATATTGGTCAAGTTAATGTGAATGGGTATGAAGTTAAAAGAGTTGCTTGTAAGAAATTTTTGGGAGTAATTATTGACGAAAATTTAAGTTGGAAATATCATTTTCAATCTGTCTGCTCAAAACTGTCCAAGACGTGTGGAATTTTGTATAAAACTCGCCATAACCTAACAAATGAGGCCTTAAAAAGCATATACTATTCCCTGTGTTATCCTCATATTATATACTGTTTGTCCATCTTGGGTTGTACTTGGTCTTCAATTGCAAGGGATGTATTTGTAACTCAGAAAAGACTGATCAGAACTATTACATATAGTGGAAAATATGACTCAACTTCCTCTTTATTCAAGGAGCTAAACTTGCTTAAATTTAATTACTTGATACAATATTTCTGTTTTATTATTATACATAGTGATGTTAATGATAACAGAAAATTATTTAGATTTATTCAACACAACCATGGAACCAGAGGTAACAATATAAATTTGATATGTCCACAGCCGAGAACAACCTTGTACAAATTTTCTATTCACTGTTTTGGCCCAAAATGTTGGAATGCATTACCAGAAGATTTAAAAACAATAACTGGCACAACTTTATTTAAAAAGAAACTCAAACAGCATTTATTTACTAGGCAAAATCAAACAGCTGTTGATTAAAAGTTAATACAGTATTGGTGCATCATTATGTCCAGGTTAAGGTCAGTTTACTGTTTTGTTTTATTACAAGATAAGTATGAGATTGCTATATTGGAGCTTTTGTTAACTATTGCCGCCATACTTTAAATTATGTGAAATGTATATTAAACTGCCTGCTAAGGAGCTCTTGCTCAGCAGGCTAGTGCCTCTGAATATAATGTGCTTATTTATTTCCTGTATGTATGCGAAATATTTGGCAATAAAATATATGACTATGACTACTTTGCCTGCGTGACAGAGGTTATTCAAGTACCAAGTTTTGGCATCCGTATGTGGTGCCTGGAATTGAACAAGTGCTCACCACCACCCGGGGATTAGAGGCTGCATTCCATAAAATCAATTTTTTTTTATGCTTTCCAAATTTAAAAGAAAGTTAAATTCTGAGTTTATTATCCAAGTAGTGGTATTCGGAGAGTTGTGCAAAAAAAAAAATTCTAGTCCCTTGTATGTCTGTGAACTCCTAACCGAGTTCAGAAACTGAGTCGCCATAGTTGAACAAAATATGTATATATGTAAGTTAAGATTTGTTTAATGTACCTCTTCCATAGCCTTCCTGAGAAATCAGTGTTACCACAACTTTCTGATATGTGCCTTGCTGGTGTATATACAGCCAAATTCACCTTATTAAGGTATGTTAGCCTTCAAATATGAGTTAGGTTTGGATAGTTGAGTTAGATTAGGTTAGAATAAGTCTGTTAGGTTAGGTTAGTTAGCTTATGTTATTCAAGAACCAACCACCTACCAGCAATATCGGCCTTAACACAAAAAAATTTTAATTTCCAACAAATCTTGACCATTGGTTTAGATTCATTTTATGCTCTCTCTAGTTTTGAAGTAAACTAAATATATTGAACAGGTTCGATATGTTTTGAAGTGATCTGATAATTGTTTTTCTCGGATGTCACTATTTTATGTGCAAAGACCAACATTGGTTGGCCATAAATAACCTAACCAGACTAACCTAATCTAACCATAGCTAAATCATATTTCATGTCTATTATAAGGTAACAGGGTAAAGTTGGGTGTTTCTACAGAAGCACGGCACATTCAGGAAGAGGTGGTAACACTGATTTCTCAGGTAGGCTTTGAAAGGGGTGCATTAAATCAATTTTAACATTATATATATATATATATATATATATATATATATATATATATATATATATATATATATATATATATATATATATATATATATATATATAAGCACAAAATGTTAGCATACAGTACTAAATGGTAAGGAAGCCCATCAATGAAGCAATCATAGAATATGATGTTATATTTCCAGTCATATATATATATATATATATATATATATATATATATATATATATATATATATATATATATATATATATATATATATATATATATATACATATATATATATATATATATATATATATATATATATATATATATATATATATATATATATATATATATATATATATATATATATATATATATATATATATATATATATATATTTATATTTATATATAAATATATATATATATATATATATATATATATATATATATATATATATATATATATATATATATATATATATATATATATATATAGATATCAAATAAGCACATTACATATGTGAAAACATGAATCATTTTTTACCCCGACCGGGACTCGAACCTAGGACTTATGATTACTAAGTCAAGGCGCTACCACTACACCACAGAAGGTTAAAAGGAACCCAACCTTATAGCTTATATCTGCTATACTTAGGAATGAACGCATTCTAACTGAATGCCACTATGTTCATATTACAGATTCCCCAACCTCACTCGTGGCTTCATTTTAGCATTTAATTCAATTCCCAATCTCATTCGGGCCATGAAATTATCAAATAAGCACATTACATATGTGAAAACATGAATCATTTTTTACCCCGACCGGGACTCGAACCTAGGACTTATGATTACTAAGTCAAGGCGCTACCACTACACCACAGAAGGTTAAAAGGAACCCAACCTTATAGCTTATATCTGCTATACTTAGGAATGAACGCATTCTAACTGAATGCCACTATGTTCATATTACAGATTCCCCAACCTCACTCGTGGCTTCATTTTAGCATTTAATTCAATTCCCAATCTCATTCGGGCCATGAAATTATCAAATAAGCACATTACATATGTGAAAACATGAATCATTTTTTACCCCGACCGGGACTCGAACCGAGGACTATGACTACTAAGTCAAGGCGCTACCACTACACCACAGAAGGTTAAAAGGAACCCAACCTTATAGCTTATATCTGCTATACTTAGGAATGAACGCATTCTAACTGAATGCCACTATGTTCATATTACAGATTCCCCAACCTCACTCGTGGCTTCATTTTAGCATTTAATTCAATTCCCAATCTCATTCGGGCCATGAAATTATCAAATAAGCACATTACATATGTGAAAACATGAATAATTTTTTACCCCGACCGGGACTCGAACCTAGGACTTATGATTACTAAGTCAAGGCGCTACCACTACACCACAGAAGGTTAAAAGGAACCCAACCTTATAGCTTATATCTGCTATACTTAGGAATGAACGCATTCTAACTGAATGCCACTATGTTCATATTACAGATTCCCCAACCTCACTCGTGGCTTCATTTTAGCATTTAATTCAATTCCCAATCTCATTCGGGCCATGAAATTATCAAATAAGCACATTACATATGTGAAAACATGAATCATTTTTTTACCCCGACCGGGACTCGAACCTAGGACTTATGATTACTAAGTCAAGGCGCTATCACTACACCACAGAAGGTTAAAAGGAACCCAACCTTATAGCTTATATCTGCTATACTTAGGAATGAACGCATTCTAACTGAATGCCACTATGTTCATATTACAGATTCCCCAACCTCACTCGTGGCTTCATTTTAGCATTTAATTCAATTCCCAATCTCATTCGGGCCATGAAATTATCAAATAAGCACATTACATATGTGAAAACATGAATCATTTTTTACCCCGACCGGGACTCGAACCTAGGACTTATGATTACTAAGTCAAGGCGCTACCACTACACCACAGAAGGTTAAAAGGAACCCAACCTTATAGCTTATATCTGCTATACTTAGGAATGAACGCATTCTAACTGAATGCCACTATGTTCATATTACAGATTCCCCAACCTCACTCGTGGCTTCATTTTAGCATTTAATTCAATTCCCAATCTCATTCGGGCCATGAAATTATCAAATAAGCACATTACATATGTGAAAACATGAATCATTTTTTTACCCCGACCGGGACTCGAACCTAGGACTTATGATTACTAAGTCAAGGCGCTACCACTACACCACAGAAGGTTAAAAGGAACCCAACCTTATAGCTTATATCTGCTATACTTAGGAATGAACGCATTCTAACTGAATGCCACTATGTTCATATTACAGATTCCCCAACCTCACTCGTGGCTTCATTTTAGCATTTAATTCAATTCCCAATCTCATTCACATGTTTTCACATATGTAATGTGCTTATTTGATAATTTCATGGCCCGAATGAGATTGGGAATTGAATTAAATGCTAAAATGAAGCCACGAGTGAGGTTGGGGAATCTGTAATATGAACATAGTGGCATTCAGTTAGAATGCGTTCATTCCTAAGTATAGCAGATATAAGCTATAAGGTTGGGTTCCTTTTAACCTTCTGTGGTGTAGTGGTAGCGCCTTGACTTAGTAATCATAAGTCCTAGGTTCGAGTCCCGGTCGGGGTAAAAAATGATTCATGTTTTCACATATGTAATGTGCTTATTTGATAATTTCATGGCCCGAATGAGATTGGGAATTGAATTAAATGCTAAAATGAAGCCACGAGTGAGGTTGGGGAATCTGTAATATGAACATAGTGGCATTCAGTTCGAATGCGTTCATTCCTAAGTATAGCAGATATAAGCTATAAGGTTGGGTTCCTTTTAACCTTCTGTGGTGTAGTGGTAGCACCTTGACTTAGTAATCATAAGTCCTAGGTTCGAGTCCCGGTCGGGGTAAAAAATGATTCATGTTTTCACATATGTAATGTGCTTATTTGATAATTTCATTGCCCGAATGAGATTGGGAATTGAATTAAATGCTAAAATGAAGCCACGAGTGAGGTTGGGGAATCTGTAATATGAACATAGTGGCATTCAGTTAGAATGCGTTCATTCCTAAGTATAGCAGATATAAGCTATAAGGTTGGGTTCCTTTTAACCTTCTGTGGTGTAGTGGTAGCGCCTTGACTTAGTAATCATAAGTCCTAGGTTCGAGTCCCGGTCGGGGTAAAAAATGATTCATGTTTTCACATATGTAATGTGCTTATTTGATAATTTCATGGCCCGAATGAGATTGGGAATTGAATTAAATGCTAAAATGAAGCCACGAGTGAGGTTGGGGAATCTGTAATATGAACATAGTGGCATTCAGTTAGAATGCGTTCATTCCTAAGTATAGCAGATATAAGCTATAAGGTTGGGTTCCTTTTAACCTTCTGTGGTGTAGTGGTAGCGCCTTGACTTAGTAATCATAAGTCCTAGGTTCGAGTCCCGGTCGGGGTAAAAAATGATTCATGTTTTCACATATGTAATGTGCTTATTTGATAATTTCATGGCCCGAATGAGATTGGGAATTGAATTAAATGCTAAAATGAAGCCACGAGTGAGGTTGGGGAATCTGTAATATGAACATAGTGGCATTCAGTTAGAATGCGTTCATTCCTAAGTATAGCAGATATAAGCTATAAGGTTGGGTTCCTTTTAACCTTCTGTGGTGTAGTGGTAGCGCCTTGACTTAGTAATCATAAGCCCTAGGTTCGAGTCCCGGTCGGGGTAAAAAAAAAAAAAAAAAAAAAAAAAAAAAAAAAAAAAAAAAAAAAAAAAAAATTCATGTTTTCACATATGTAATGTGCTTATTTGATAATTTCATGGCCCGAATGAGATTGGGAATTGAATTGCTATACTAGGAATGAGCACATTATATCTGAATGCCACTATGTTCATATTACAGTTTCCCCAAACTCACTCGTGGTTTCGTTTTGTAATTTAATGCAACTACCAATCTCATTCCGGACCAACAATAACCAAATAAGCACATTACATATGTGAAAACATGAATCATTTTTACCCCGACCGAGATTTTAACCTAGGACTTATAATTACTAAGCCAAGGTGCTACCAACTACACCGCAGAAGGTTAAAAGTAAGTAGACCTTATAGCTTATATCTGCTATCATAGGAATGAATGCATTCTAACTGAATGCCACTATGTTCATATTACAGTTTCCCCAACCTCGCTCATGATTTCGTTTTCACATATATTCAACTTCCAAACTCATTCGGGACCAACAATAACCAAATAAGCACATTACATATGTGAAAATATGAATCAATTTTACCCCGACCGAGACTTGAACCTAGGACGTATAAGTACTTAACCATGGTGCTACCAACTACACCACAGAAGCTTAACAGGAAACAGACCTTATAGCTTATATCTGCTATAGTAGGAATGAACGCATTTTATCTGAATGCCACTATGTTCATATTTTAGTTTCCCCAAGCTCACTCGTGGTTTCGTTTTGGGGAAACTGTAATATGAACATAGTCGCATATGTTTAGAATTCATTCATTCCTAGTATAGCAGATATATGCTATAAGGTCTGTTTCCTTTTAACCTTGTGTGGCGTAGTTGGTAGCGCCTTGGCTTAGTAATTAGAAGTCCTAGGTTCAAGTCCCAATCGGGGTAAAAATGATTCATATTTTCATATATATATATATATATATATATATATATATATATATATATATATATATATATATATATATATATATATATATATATATATATATATATATATATACTTATACATATATATATATATATATATATATATATATATATATATATATATATATATATATATATATATATATATATATATATATATATATATATATATATATATATATATATATATATATATATATATATATATATATATATATATATATATATATATATATATATATATATATATATATATATATATATATATATATATATATATATATATATATATATATATATATATATATATATATATATATATATATATATATATATATATATATATATATATATATATATATATATATATATATATATATATATATATATATATATATATATATATATATATATATATATATATATATATATATACATATATCTATATATATATATATATATATATATATATATATATATATATATATATATATATATATATATATATATATATATATATATATATATATATATATATATATATACATATATACATATATATATATATATATATATATATATATATACATATATATATATATATATATATATATATATATATATATATATATATATATATATATATATATATATATATATATATATATATATATATATATATATATATATATATATATATATATATATATATAAGCACAAAATGTTAGCATACAGTACTAAATGGTTTGGAAGCCCGTGAATGAAATAACCATAGAAAATAATGCTATATACCAGTCCTAACTGCACCCCTTCTTAAGCACAAATGAAAGCATAAAATAACAGTGAAAGAGGGACTAAAAAGCAAAAAGGACTCAGGAGACCTGAGGTAATAAAAAATTAAAGATAGTAAAACATAAGAACATAAGAACATAAGAATAGAGGACACTTCAACATGCCTACTGGCACACACGAGGCAGCTCCATTTTTGAATTGTATTTTCAGCATGTCTAACCTATTCTATTCTACTCTACTTATTTATTCTATTTTTCTTTTTATGATTTTTCTAATGAGCACTAACCTATTCATACCCACCCTACCTTTGTCATATGTCTATCTAATCTACATTTGAAGGTGTCTAAGGTATTGGCATTTACTATCCTACTAGGAAGCTTGTTCCATGCATCAGCTACTCTATTACCAAACCAATTTTTACCAATTTCCCTTCTGAACCTAAATTTATCAAGCTTAAATCCATTATTACGAGTTCTGGTTTGATCATGAATTTTTAAAACTTTATTAATATCTCCCTTGTTAATCCCTTTAAACCATTTATACACTTCAATCATATCCCCCCTAACTCTTCGCCTCTCTAGAGAATGTAGATTAAGTTTTTTTAATCTGTCCTCATATGGTAGATTTCTGATATTGTGTATCATCTTGGTCATTCTTCGCTGCACTCTCCCCAAGGATTCAATTTCCATTCTATAATAGGGTGACCAGAATTGCACAGCATAATCTAAATGGGGCCTAACTAATGCAAGATAGAGCTGCAAAATAACTTTTTCCGTCCTATTGCTAACGCTTCTTGAGATAAATCCTAAAATTCTGTTTGCTTTATTTCTGACTGCTGTGCATTGCTCTCTTGGCTTAAGACTACTACTCACAAGAACTCCCAAATCCCTTTCACACTGAGAACTCATGATTTCATGGTTATTTACCTTATAACTAGTATTGTCTTTTATAGTACCCATTTTAACTACTTTACATTTTTCAACATTAAATTCCATTTGCCATTTGTCCGACCATTCAGATAATCTATTTAGATCTTCCTGTAAAGCATGAATGTCTTCTTTTCCATTTATAGTTCTACCTATTTTAGTGTCGTCTGCGAATTTACTTAGGTTACTACTGATATCCGAATCCAGATCATTTAGATATACGATGAATAATAGGGGACCCAGTACCGAGCCTTGTGGTACCCCACTAGTAACCGAGCCCCACTCTGATTTCTCTCCATTTATGCAAACCCTCTGTTTTCTGTCTTTTAACCATTGTTTGATCCATCTGAGAACAGCTCCTCCTATACCATGAGCTTCCAGCTTTTTAACTAATCTTTTGTGAGGAACTCTATCAAAAGCTTTGCTAAAATCTAGATATATTGTATCATATTCTTTGCCACAATCTACTGCCTCGTAAACTTCTGAATAAAAAGACAGTAAGTTTGTAAGGCACGAAAAACCCTTAAGAAACCCGTGTTGTGAAAGTTTTATCAGTCTGTGTAATTCTAGATGTGCCCTTATTTTATTTGCAATTATGGATTCTAGAATCTTACCCACTGTTGACGCTAAACTTACCGGCCTATAATTATTCTTTTTAACTCGTTCTCCTTTTTTAAATATTGGTACCACATCTGCCAATTTCCACTCCATGGGTACCTATCCTAATTTTATTGAATTATTAAATAATGCAGTTAGTGGACAACTAAGCTCTTCCTTGCATTCCTTTAATATTCTAGCATATATTCCATCAGGTCCCGGAGATTTATGAGCCTTTAATATATCTATTTCTTTTATTACCTCCTCTCTCGTAATATTTATTGAACTAAGTATTTTATCGGGACTGTCTCTGTAAATGGATTCTACTTCCGGAATATTTTCCAAGTTTTCATTGGTAAATACAGATGAGAAATAATCATTTAAACATGTACACATCACTTTATCGTCATCTGTGATATGGCCATTGGCTACTTCAGTTGGTCCGACTTTTTCCTTAAGTTTTATTTGATAATGTTGATAAAACCCTTTAGAATTTTCTTTAGCTTCTCCTGCTATTCTAACTTCGTATTTTCTTTTCGACTCTCTAACTATCTTTTTAACTTCCCTGTTTAACTGTATATATTGCTGCCTCACATGCTCTTCACCTCTTTTTAGTTTCCTGTATATTCCTCTTTTAATACCTATAAGATTCTTTATTCTATTGTTCATCCATTTAGGGTCATTTTTTCTTGATCTGCAATGTTTCATGGGAATATATTCTCTCTGACTATTCTTAAGTCATGACAAAATTGTTATATTCCTCATCCAAATTTATATTAACTGACGGACTGCTGTTCTTTCCTGTGAGAGAATTTAATGTATTGATCTTATCTTGTGATAATCCTTGGCATGTGGTACCCAAATTTCGGGGTAATCCAAAAGAAAAAATGCACTCAATGAAAGAAAAACCGAGTCATAAAAAATCTATTAACAATATGTTAATTTCTATTTACGAATATAGATCGGTAAGTAGATAGTAGTCACCGTGGCTCAAGCGGTAGCTTCCGCGACTATGAGGCGTCAGGTCGAGGGTTCGCGCCCCGTCACGGTCTGAAGTTAGCAAGGGCATGCACTCAGGGTAACGATTACATTTGCTAAAACAAATCCTTCGCAAGAAGGCAACAGTCCTAGCCCTTGGTAGAAAAGGGAGTCCGTGACATAAAACCGGAAGAACAACAAGATCAGTAAGTAGATAATCCATTTAATACATAAAAATATGTGGAAAAAAAAACAAGGACCAATAAGCATAAATTATAAAAAAAAAAAAATATATATATATATATATATATATATATATATATATATATATATATATATATATATATATATATATATATATATATATATATATATATATATATATATATATATATATATATATATATTATATATATATATATATATATATATATATATATATATATATATATATATATATATATATATTTATATATATATATATATATATATATATATATATATATATATATATATATATATATATATATATATATATATATATATATATATATTATATATATATATATATATATATATACATATATATATATATATATATATATATATATATATATATATATATATATATATATATATATATATATATATATATATATATATATATATATATATATATATATATATATATATGAATCATTTTTTACCCCGACCGGGACTCGAACCTAGGACTTATGATTACTAAGTCAAGGCGCTACCACTACACCACAGAAGGTTAAAAGGAATCCAACCTTATAGCTTATATCTGCTATACTTAGGAATGAACGCATTCTAACTGAATAGTATAGCAGATATAAGCTATAAGGTTGGATTCCTTTTAACCTTCTGTGGTGTAGTGGTAGCGCCTTGACTTAGTAATCATAAGTCCTAGGTTCGAGTCCTGGTCGGGGTAAAAAATGTGCATATTTATTAATATTCTTTTAATTATAATAATATGTTGGGGGCTATCTTCTTTCAGATCATTTATCAATTTAAGGATTAACATTTTTCTTTGTTAATGGTTTAATGATCTTGGCGGCTTCTTTGTTGAGGATAATTCGTTTGGATTAGACCTGTCCTGTTATAAAAATTTTTAATCCCTCAGGTCTCATGAGTCCTTTTGTTTATGTCTCCTCCTTTGTTACTTTGTCTCAGTTGTGCTTGAGAAGGGATCCAGTTAGGATCCGAAATATAGCATTGTTTTATAAGTTTTGTTTCACTGATGGGCTTCCTTACTATATATATATATATATATATATATATATATATATATATATATATATATATATATATATATATATATATATATATATATACATACACACACACAAACACACACTGGCAGATTTGTCTCCAGAAATAGATATAAATGGCATAGTAAGGGCAGCAAATGCATTCTTATCAAATGTAAGGGTAGCCTTCAGGCACATGGACAAGGAAATGTTGAGAAATATTTATGTAACCTATGTGAGGCCAAAACTCGAATATGCAGCCCCCTTTTGGAATCCGCACTTGAAAAAGCACATAGCTAAGCTTGAAAAAGTTCAAAGACATGCCACGAAACTGGTGCCAGAAATACGCAATCTCAGTTATGATGAGAGGCTGAGGGAATTAGACTTACCATAACTCGAAGCTAGAAGAGTGAGGGGGGATATGGTGACAGTCTTTAAATTCCTTCATGGTTATGATAGAGTGGATAGGGATCGATATTTTGATATGGCTGGCTCTAGAAGCTTGGTAAGAAAACTTGTTTGCAGGATGTAAGGAAATACTTTTTCAGTGTAAGAGTAGTTGATAATTGGAATTGGCTAAGCGAGGAGGTAGTTAATGCTATCTCAATCCATAGTTTTAAGGACAGGTATGATAAGTAATACTAAGTATAAAATGGAACCGATCAGGAGACGGGAAGATACGAGCTTTGGGCTCTTTCCCGTAAACACAATTAGGTAATCACACACACACACACACACACACACACACACACACACACAATACACACACAGACATATATATATATATATATATATAATATATATATATATATATATATATATATATATATATATATATATATATATATATATATATATATGAATCATTTTTTTACCCCGACCGAGACTCGAACCTAACACTTATGATTACTAAGTCAAGGCTCTACCACTACACCACAGAAGGTCAAAAGGATTCCTTTTAACCATCTGTGGTGTAGTGGTAGCGCCTTGACTTAGTAATCATAAGTCCTACTTTCGAATCCCGGTCGGGGTAAAAAAAAATGATTCATGTTTTCACATATGTAAAGTGCTTATTTATATATATATATATATATATATATATATATATATATATATATATATATATATATATATATATATATATATATATATATATATATATATATATATATATATACACGCACACACTAAATAGCACTTATATGGAGATATAAAAATTCGGTGTGAAGCTTAATTAAAAGTTTTTCTCTTTTTTTTTCCTCTTTCTCGTCTTCTTTCTATATTCTGTGAGAGGGAGAACATAAAAATGACGCCATCTCTGTCCCAAACCTCTCCCATCCATGGGTCGGTAGGAGGGGTAGCCATCAGGAGACTCAAACAGAAAATCAAGAATATAGAGGAAATGGTTATAAGCCTTGATGATAAAATTCAGAATATGGATGGAGAAATGAAAGAGAATGAAACACTCAGAGAGCAAATAAGATCTTTGGAGGAAGCAAATAAAGCACAAGGGCAGGAGAGAAAGGAACTAGAAAAAAGAATAAAAAAGCTGGAAGGGGAAAAGAGTCAACTCGAATCTAGACTTTCTAAACAAGAAGATAAAAACAAACAGCTGAATGACAACCTAAAGGAATTAGAAGTTAGTTCACTGCTCTCTTCTGAGAGAGACGAGATTGCTGCTTGGAATGTCCAGATTAAGGAAAACATTGAACAGTTCAGAAAAGAGTTCCAGGAGCTGAATATGGAAAATGATGCCATGAAAACTTCCTTTGCTGATGCACTAAAGGGGAATGTGGCAGTAAAAGAGGCTGTAAAGGTGGTGACACTGGAAAACATACAAACAGTTGACTATAAAGAGACAGTAATCGAAAAAATGAAAGACGTTGTGATGGAAAGGGCAAACCCACTCATCAGACAGGCACTTGATAAGGAGAAGACAGTGGTAATCTCAGGCATAAGCGAGTCCCAGGAGCCAACATGGCAGGGGAGACTTGAAGAAAATAAAGCTAGCGTTGTAGACCTGATAAGAAAGCTTGGAGTAGTATGTGGTCCTGAGGATATTGTAAACATACATCAACTAGGTAAATATTCGAGGGAAGGAAAGCCGAGACCAACAAAAGTAACCTTTGAGAGAGGGGAAACATGTAGGGAAATATTGTTAAGAAAAAAGTCTAAAAGACCTTCAAGAATTCAAAGAAGTGTTCATTAGACAGTACAGAACACAGGAAGAGATGGGAAAGATCAAAAACTTGTTGCAAGAGGCAAGAAGGTTAAATGATGAAAGAAATGAAGAAGAGAAGAAAAATTTTCATTACAGAGTTCTTCCAGACAAAGGGGAGATAAAGAAGATAATGACAGAAGATCAGGGGATGGGGCCTCATTAAGATTGTTATATGCAAATGCTGATGGATTAGCTGGTAAGGCAGTAGAATTAAAAGATAGGATTCACAACAGTAAGGCAGATATAGTAGCAATTACAGAGACTAAGTTGAGTGAGGACATAAACAGTGTCACAGTATTTCCTAAGGGTTTCAGAATACTAAGGGTTGAAAGATCTGAGAGGACTGGTGGAGGGATAGCACTACTCATAAGTGAAAGGATTCAAGTCGAAGAAATAAACTTGGCTATAGAAAGTGAGTTCAAGGAATTTCTTGTTGCTCGCATAAATACTGGGTCAGAGAGCATTATAATAACTGTTGTATACAACCCACCAAGGAACGAAAATAGGCTTGAAGTTTATGAGGAAAGTCTTATAGGTACTATTGAAGTCATAAACTCAGTTGTTAACATGGTATGGGAAAAAAAATGTAGGATTTTGATTATGGGAGACTTTAATCATAGAGAGATAGATTGGATAAATCTTGACCCACACAGTGGTGAGGACTCATTCGGGGCAAGATTCCTAGATTGCGTACAAGGGAATTTCCTACACCAACATGTAATGGAACCAACAAGGGCCAGGGATGGGGATGAGCCATCACTACTTGATCTAGTGTTCACAGATAATGTGTTGGATATTGAAAAAATTGAGTATGAACCACCAATTGGAAAGAGTGACCACTGTGTGTTGATTGATGGAGTATATCATTGAAGATATTCTTCCTGAGAGTAGAGGCACTGAGGACATGAGGAGGAACTATCGGAAAGGAGATTACATCAAAATGAATGAGCTTTTTGCAGTTATTGACTGGAGAACCTTACTTTACAACAAATCTGTACAAGAAATGTATGACATCTTTTGTGAGAAATATGGGAAGATAGTAGATTGCTGCATACCTGTCACCAAAGTAGGTGTAATTCATGCCAGAGAGAAATGGTTCGATAATGGGTGTAAAAGAGCTAAGGAGTGGAGAGACAAATGCTGGAAAAGGCATAGGAGGAGAAAAAACATAAATGGCTGGCAAACCTACAAAAGAGCAAGAAATGACTACCTAAGTAAAAGGAGAGAGGCAGAGAGAGACTATGAGAGGGACATCACCAGGAAGGCTAAAGAAAATCCCAAGCTTTTCCACAGCTTTATCAGAGGAAAACTGAAGGTAAAAGAACAGGTTTTAAGGCTAAAGAGAGCGGATGGAAGCATCACTGAGATGGATGAAGAGATCTGCAAAGAATTGAACAAGGAGTTTCAGTCAGTATTTACAGTAGAAAATACCCCACCCCCTCAGATTGCAGTGATAGAAGCTCAAGGGCCGGTATTAGAGAACATCAACCTTACAGCCACAGAGGTATGCAAAGCGCTGATGGATTTAGATGTTCATAAAGCTACAGGTCCTGATGACATATTTCCTCATGTGCTTAAAAAATACGCAAACACAATATCAGTGGCACTAAGTATCATATTTAAGGAGTCACTGGAGTCGGGGGAGATTCCAAGATGCTGGAAACAAGCAAATGTGATACCTATCTTCAAAAAGGGAAGGAGGGATACGGCTCTGAACTATAGACCAGTTTCCTTGACCAGCATAGTTTGCAAAGTTATGGAGAAACTACTAAGGAAACATATCTCTCTTCACTTGGAATCCTTCAACTTTTTGTCAGTGAGGCAACATGGCTTCAGAGAAGGTAGATCAACAGTAACAAACTTATTAGAATTTTATGATGAGGTAAGCCAAATCTTACAGTAAAGAGAGGGCTGGGCAGATTGCATATTCCTAGACTTCCAGAAAGCGTTTGACACTGTTCCACATGGGAGACTTATTAGGAAGCTGCAATCAATGGCTAGAATAGGTGGAAATGTTTTGGAATGGATAAAAACTTACTTAGAAGGAAGGGAACAGAGGGTTAGTGTAAGACACTCAGTGTCTGAATGGAGAAGAGTTAGTAGTGGAGTTCAATAGGGTTCAATTTTAGGGCCACTTTTGTTCCTTGTACATGTAAATGACCTACCAGAGTCTGTAAATTCATTCATGAATATGTTTGCAGATGATGCAAAGATTGTGAAGAAAGTAAAAAACGAGAACAATGGTAGAGAACTTCAGGAGGATCTAAATAATCTGCATGAGTGGTGAGAAAAGTGGCTAATGAAATTCAATACTTCAAAATGTAAGGTAATGAGAATGGTTACAAGTGTATGAAGGCCCAAGCTTGACTACTCGGTGGCTGGAGTACAACTTCAAGAGACAGAAAATGAGAGAGATCTAGGAGTAAACATACTGGCAGATTTGTCTCCAGAAATACATATAAATGGCATAGTAAGGGCAGCATATGCATTCTTATCAAATGTAAGGGTAGCCTTCAGGCACATGGACAAGGAAATGTTCAGAAATATTTATGTAACCTATGTGAGGCCAAAACTCGAATATGCAGCCCCCTTTTGGAATCCGCACTTGAAAAAGCACATAGCTAAGCTTGAAAAAGTTCAAAGACATGCCACGAAACTGGTGCCAGAAATACGCAATCTCGGTTATGATGAGAGGCTGAGGGAATTAGACTTGCCATCACTCGAAGCTAGAAGAGTAAGGGGGGATATGGTGACAGTCTTTAAATTCCTTCATGGTTATGATAGAGTGGATAGGGATCGATATTTCGATATGGCTGGCTCTAGAACTAGAGGTCATAGTTTGAAGCTTCGTAAGAAAACTTCTTTGCAGGATGTAAGGAAATACTTTTTCAGTGTAAGAGTAGTTGATAATTGGAATTCGCTAAGCGAGGAGGTAGTTAATGCTATCTCAATCCATAGTTTTAAGGACAGGTATGATAAGTATCACTAAGTCTAAAATGGAACCGATGAGGAGACGGGAAGATACGAGCTTTGGGCTCTTTCCCGTAAACACAATTAGGTAATCACAATTAGGTAATCACATATACATACACATACAAAAGAATAAAGAAGCTGGAAGGGGAAAAGAGTCAACTCGAATCTAGACTTTCTAAACAAGAAGATAAAAACAAACAGCTGAATGACAACCTAAAGGAATTAGATGTTAGGTCACTGCTCTCTTCTGAGAGAGACGAGATTGCTGCTTGGAATGTCCAGATTAAGGAAAACATTGAACAGTTCAGAAAAGAGTTCCAGGAGCTGAATATGGAAAATGATGCCATGAAAACTTCCTTTGCTGATGCACTAAAGGGGAATGTGGCAGTAAAAGAGGCTGTAAAGGTGGTGGCACTGGAAAACATACAAACAGTTGACTATAAAGAGACAGTAATAAAAAAAATGAAAGACGTTGTGATGGAAAGGGCAAACCCACTCATCAGACAGGCACTTGATAAGGAGAAGACAGTGGTAATCTCAGGCATAAGCGAGTCCCAGGAGCCAACATGGTAGGGGAGACTTGAAGAAAATAAAGCTAGGGTTGTAGACCTGATAAGAAAGCTTGGAGTAGTATGTGGACCTGAGGATATTGTAAACATACACCAACTAGGTAAATATTCGAGGGAAGGAAAGCCGAGACCAACAAAAGTAACCTTTGAGAGAGGGGAAACATGTAGGTAAATATTGTTGAGAAAAAAAAGTCTAAAAGACCTTCAAGAATTCAAAGAAGTGTTCATTAGACAATACGGAACACAGGAAGAGATGGGAAAGATCAAAAACTTGTTGCAAGAGGCAAGAAGGTTAAATGATGAAAGAAATGAAGAAGAGAAGAAAAATTTTCATTACAGAGGTCTTCCAGACAAAGGGGAGATAAAGAAGATAAAGACAGAAGATCAGGGGAAGGGGCCTCATTAAGATTGTTATACACAAATGCTGATGGATTAGCTGGTAAGGCAGTAGAATTAAAAGATAGGATTCACAACAGTAAGGCAGATATAGTAGCAATTACAGAGACTAAGTTGAGTGAGGACATAAACAGTGTCACAGTTTTTCCTAAGGGTTTAAGAATACTAAGGGTTGAAAGATCTGAGAGGACTGGTGGAGGGATAGCACTGCTCATAAGTGAAAGGATTCAAGTCGAAGAAATAAACTTGGCTATAGAAAGTGAGTTCAAGGAATTTCTTGTTGCTCGCATAAATACTGGGTCAGAGAGCATTATAATAACTGTTGTATACAACCCACCAAGGAACGAAAATAGGCTTGAAGTTTATGAGGAAAGTCATATAAGTGCTATTGAAGTCATAAACTCAGTTGTTAACATGGCACGGGAAAAAAAATGTAGGATTTTGATTATGGGAGACTTTAATCATAAAGAGATAGATTGGATAAATCTTGACCCACACAGTGGTGAGGACTCATTCGGGGCAAGATTCCTAGATTGCGTACAAGGGAATTTCCTACACCAACATGTAATGGAACCAACAAGGGCCAGGGGTGGGGATGAGCCATCACTACTTGATCTAGTGTTCACAGATAATGTGTTGGATATTGAAAAAATTGAGTATGAACCACCAATTGGCAAGAGTGACTGATGTGTGTTGTTGATGGAGTATATCATTGAAGATATTCTTCCTGAGAGTAGAGGCACTGAGGACATGAGGAGGAACTATCCGAAAGGAGATTACATCAAAATGAATGAGCTTTTTGCAGTTATTGACTGGAGAACCTTATTTTACAACAAATCTGTACAAGAAATGTATGACATCTTTTGTGAGAAATATGGGAAGATAGTAGATTGCTGCATACCTGTCACCAAAGTAGGTGTAATTCATGCCAGAGAGAAATGGTTCGATAATGGGTGTAAAAGAGCTAAAGAGTGGAGAGACAAATGCTGGAAAAGGTATAGGAGGAGAAAAAACATAAATGGCTGGTAAACCTACAAAAGAGCAAGAAATGACTACCTAAGTAAAAGGAGAGAGGCAGAGAGAGACTATGAGAGGGACATCACCAGGAAGGCTAAAGAAAATCCTAAGCTTTTCCACAGCTTTATCAGAGGAAAACTGAAGGTAAAAGAACAGGTTTTAAGGCCAAAGAGAGCGGATGGAAGCATCACTGAGACGGATGAAGAGATCTGCAAAGAATTGAACAAGGAGTTCCAGTCAGTATTTACAGTAGAAAATACCCCACCCCCTCAGATTGCAGTGATAGAAGCTCAAGGGCCAGTATTAGAGAACATCAACCTTACAGCCACAGAGGTATGCAAAGCGCTGATGGATTTAGATGTTCATAAAGCTACAGGTCCTGATGACATATTTCCTCATGTGCTTATAAAATGCGCAAACACAATATCAGTGGCACTAAGTATCATATTTAAGGAGTCACTGGAGTAGGGGGAGATTCCAAGATGCTGGAAACAAGCAAATGTGATACCTATCTTCAAAAAAGGGAAGGAGGGATACGGCTCTGAACTATAGACCAGTTTCCTTGACCAGCATAGTTTGCAAAGTTATGGAGAAACTACTAAGGAAACATATCTCTCTTCACTTGGAATCCTTCAACTTTTTGTCAGTGAGGCAACATGGCTTCAGAGAAGGAAGATCAACAGTAACAAACTTATTAGAATTTTATGATGAGGTAAGCCAAATCTTACAGGAAAGAGAGGGCTGGGCAGATTGCATATTCCTAGACTTCCAGAAAGCGTTTGACACTGTTCCACATGGGAGACTTATTAGGAAACTTCAATCAATGGCTAGAATAGGTGGAAATGTTTTGGAATGGATAAAAACTTACTTAGAAGGAAGGGAACAGAGGGTTAGAGTAAGACACTCAGTGTCTGAATGGAGAAGAGTTAGTAGTGGAGTTCCACAGGGTTCAATTTTAGGGCCACTTTTGTTCCTTGTACATGTAAATGACCTACCAGAGTCTGTAAATTCATTCATGAATATGTTTGCAGATGATGCAAAGATTGTGAAGAAAGTAAAAAACGAGAACAATGGTAGAGAACTTCAGGAGGATCTAAATAATCTGCATGAGTGGTCAGAAAAGTGGCTAATGAAATTCAATACTTCAAAATGTAAGGTAATGAGAATGGGTACAAGTGTAAGAAGGCCCAAGCTTGACTACTCGGTGGCTGGAGTACAACTTCAAGAGACAGAAAATGAGAGAGATCTAGGAGTAAACATACTGGCAGATTTGTCTCCAGAAATACATATAAATGGCATAGTAAGGGCAGCATATGCATTCTTATCAAATGTAAGGGTAGCCTTCTGGCACATGGACAAGGAAATGTTCAGAAATATTTATGTAACCTATGTGAGGCCAAAACTCGAATATGCAGCCCCCTTTTGGAATCCGCACTTGAAAAAGCACATAGCTAAGCTTGAAAAAGTTCAAAGACATGCCACGAAACTGGTGCCAGAAATACGCAATCTCAGTTATGATGAGAGGCTGAGGGAATTAGACTTACCATCACTCGAAGCTAGAAGAGTGAGGGGGATATGGTGACAGTCTTTAAATTCCTTCATGGTTATGATAGAGTGGATAGGGATCGATATTTTGATATGGCTGACTCTAGAACTAGAGGTCATAGTTTGAAGCTTCGTAAGAAAACTTCTTCGCAGGATGTAAGGAAATACTTTTTCAGTGTAAGAGTAGTTGATAATTGGAAGTGGCTAAGCGAGGAGGTAGTTAATGCTATCTCAATCCATATTTTTAAGGACAGGTATGATAAGTATCACTAAGTCTAAAATGGAACCGATGAGGAGACGGGAAGATACGAGCTTTGGGCTCTTTCCCGTAAACACAATTAGGTAATCACAATTAGGTAATCACACACACACACACACACACACACACACACATATATATATATATATATATATATATATATATATATATATATATATATATATATATATATATATATATATATATATATATATATATATATATATATATATATATATATATATATATATATACATACATACATATACATACATATATATATATATATATATATATATATATATATATATATATATATATATATATATATATATATATATATATATATATATATATATATATATATATATATATATATATATATATATATATATATATATATATATATATATATATATATATATATATATATATATATATATATATATATATATATATATATATATATATATATATATATATATATATATATATATATATACACACATGCACACATACATACACTTACATATACATATATACACATATATATACATATACATATACATACACATACAAAAGAATAAAGAAGCTGGAAGGGGAAAAGAGTCAATTCGAATCTAGACTTTCTAAACAAGAAGATAAAAACAAACAGCTGAATGACAACCTAAAGGAATTAGATGTTAGTTCACTGCTCTCTTCTGAGAGAGACGAGATTGCTGCTTGGAATGTCCAGATTAAGGAAAACATTGAACAGTTCAGAAAAGAGTTCCAGGAGCTGAATATGGAAAATGATGCCATGAAAACTTCCTTTGCTGATGCACTAAAGGGGAATGTGGCAGTAAAAGAGGCTGTAAAGGTGGTGGCACTGGAAAACATACAAACAGTTGACTATAAAGAGACAGTAATCAAAAAAATGAAAGACGTTGTGATGGAAAGGGCAAACCCACTCATCAGACAGGCACTTGATAAGGAGAAGACAGTGGTAATCTCAGGCATAAGCGAGTCCTAGGAGCCAACATGGTAGGGGAGACTTGAAGAAAATAAAGCTAGGGTTGTAGACCTGATAAGAAAGCTTGGAGTAGTATGTGGTCCTGAGGATATTGTAAACATACACCAACTAGGTAAATATTCGAGGGAAGGAAAGCCGAGACCAACAAAAGTAACCTTTGAGAGAGGGGAAACATGTAGGGAAATATTGTTGAGAAAAAAAAGTCTAAAAGACCTTCAAGAATTCAAAGAAGTGTTCATTAGACAATACAGAACACAGGAAGAGATGGGAAAGATCAAAAACTTGTTGCAAGAGGCAAGAAGGTTAAATGATGAAAGAAATGAAGAAGAAAAGAAAAATTTTCATTACAGAGTTCTTCCAGACAAAGGGGAGATAAAGAAGATAAAGACAGAAGATCAGGGGAAGGGGCCTCATTAAGATTGTTATACACAAATGCTGATGGATTAGCTGGTAAGGCAGTAGAATTAAAAGATAGGATTCACAATAGTAAGGCAGATATAGTAGCAATTACAGAGACTAAGTTGAGTGAGGACATAAACAGTGTCGCAGTTTTTCCTAAGGGTTTCAGAATACTAAGGGTTGAAAGATCTGAGAGAACTGGTGAAGGGATAGCACTGCTGATAAGTGAAAGGATTCAAGTCGAAGAAATAAACTTGGCTATAGAAAGTGAGTTCAAGGAATTTCTTGTTGCTCGCATAAATACTGGGTCAGAGAGCATTATAATAACTGTTGTATACAACCCACCAAGGAACCAAAATAGGCTTGAAGTTTATGAGGAAAGTCATATAAGTGCTATTGAAGTCATAAACTCAGTTGTTAACATGGCACGGGAAAAAAAATGTAGGATTTTGATTATGGGAGACTTTAATCATAAAGAGATAGATTGGATAAATCTTGACCCACACAGTGGTGAGGACTCATTCGGGGCAAGATTCCTAGATTGCGTACAAGGGAATTTCCTACACCAACATGTAATGGAACCAACAAGGGCCAGGGGTGGGGATGAGCCATCACTACTTGATCTAGTGTTCACAGATAATGTGTTGGATATTGAAAAAATTGAGTATGAACCACCAATTGGAAAGAGTGACTGATGTGTGTTGTTGATGGAGTATATCATTGAAGATATTCTTCCTGAGAGTAGAGGCACTGAGGACATGAGGAGGAACTATCGGAAAGGAGATTACATCAAAATGAATGAGCTTTTTGCAGTTATTGACTGGAGAACCTTATTTTACAACAAATCTGTACAAGAAATGTATGACATCTTTTGTGAGAAATATGGGAAGATAGTAGATTGCTGCATACCTGTCACCAAAGTAGGTGTAATTCATGCCAGAGAGAAATGGTTCGATAATGGGTGTAAAAGAGCTAAAGAGTGGAGAGACAAATGCTGGAAAAGGTATAGGAGGAGAAAAAACATAAATTGCTGGCAAACCTACAAAAGAGCAAGAAATGACTACCTAAGTAAAAGGAGAGAGGCAGAGAGAGACTATGAGAGGGACATCACCAGGAAGGCTAAAGAAAATCCTAAGCTTTTCCACAGCTTTATCAGAGGAAAACTGAAGGTAAAAGAACAGGTTTTAAGGCTAAAGAGAGCGGATGGAAGCATCACTGAGACGGATGAAGAGATCTGCAAAGAATTGAACAAGGAGTTCCAGTCAGTATTTACAGTAGAAAATACCCCACCCCCTCAGATTGCAGTGATAGAAGCTCAAGGGCCGGTATTAGAGAACATCAACCTTACAGCCACAGAGGTATGCAAAGCGCTGATGGATTTAGATGTTCATAAAGCTACAGGTCCTGATGACATATCCCCTCATGTGCTTATAAAATGCGCAAACACAATATCAGTGGCACTAAGTATCATATTTAAGGAGTCACTGGAGTAGGGGGAGATTCCAAGATGCTGGAAACAAGCAAATGTGATACCTATCTTCAAAAAGGGAAGGAGGGATACGGCTCTGAACTATAGACCAGTTTCCTTGACCAGCATAGTTTGCAAAGTTATGGAGAAACTACTAAGGAAACATATCTCTCTTCACTTGGAATCCTTCAACTTTTTGTCAGTGAGGCAACATGGCTTCAGAGAAGGTAGATCAACAGTAACAAACTTATTAGAATTTTATGATGAGGTAAGCCAAATCTTACAGGAAAGAGAGGGCTGGGCAGATTGCATATTCCTAGACTTCCAGAAAGCGTTTGACACTGTTCCACATGGGAGACTTATTAGGAAGCTGCAATCAATTGCTAGAATAGGTGGAAATGTTTTGGAATGGATAAAAACTTACTTAGAAGGAAGGGAACAGAGGGTTAGAGTAAGACACTCAGTGTCTGAATGGAGAAGAGTTAGTAGTGGAGTTCCACAGGGTTCAGTTTTAGGGCCACTTTTGTTCCTTGTATATGTAAACGACCTACCAGAGTCTGTAAATTCATTCATGAATATGTTTGCAGATGATGCAAAGATTGTGAAGAAAGTAAAAAACGAGAACAATGGTAGAGAACTTCAGGAGGATCTAAATAATCTGCATGAGTGGTCAGAAAAGTGGCTAATGAAATTTAATACTTCAAAATGTAAGGTAATGAGAATGGGTACAAGTGCAAGAAGGCCCAAGCTTGATACTCGGTGGCTTGAGTACAACTTCAAGAGACAGAAAATGAGAGAGATCTAGGAGTAAACATACTGGCAGATTTGTCTCCAGAAATACATATAAATGGCATAGTAAGGGCAGCATATGCATTCTTATCAAATGTAAGGGTAGCCTTCAGGCACATGGACAAGGAAATGTTCAGAAATATTTATGTAACCTATGTGAGGCCAAAACTCGAATATGCAGCCCCCCTTTTGGAATCCGCACTTGAAAAAGCACATAGCTAAGCTTGAAAAAGTTCAAAGACATGCCACGAAACTGGTGCCAGAAATACGCAATCTCAGTTATGATGAGAGGCTGAGGGAATTAGACTTACCATCACTCGAAGCTAGAAGAGTGAGGGGGGATATGGTGACAGTCTTTAAATTCCTTCATGGTTATGATAGAGTGGATAGGGATCGATATTTTGATATGGCTGGCTCTAGAACTAGAGGTCATAATTTGAAGCTTCGTAAGAAAACTTCTTTGCAGGATGTAAGGAAATACTTTTTCAGTGTAAGAGTAGTTGGTAATTGGAATTCGCTAAGCGAGGAGGTAGTTAATGCTATCTCAATCCATAGTTTTAAGGACAGGTATGATAAGTATCACTAAGTCTAAAATGGAACCGATGAGGAGACGGGAAGATACGAGCTTTGGGCTCTTTCCCGTAAACACAATTAGGTAATCACAATTAGGTAATCACACACACACACACACAGGAAGGCTAAAGAAAATCCCAAGCTTTTCCACAGCCTTATCAGAGGAAAACTGAAGGCAAAAGAACAGGTTTTAAGGCTTAAGAGAGAGGATGGAAGCATCACTGAGACGGATGAAGAGATCTGCAAAGAATTGAACAAGGCGTTATAGTCAGTATTTATAGTAGAAAATACCCCACCTCCTCAGATTGCAGAGATAGAAGCTCAAGGGCCGGTATTAGAGAATATAAACCTTACAGCCCCAGAGGTATGCAAGGTGCTGATAAAGTTAGATGTTCATAAAGCTACAGGTCCTGATGACATATCCCCTCATGTACTTAAAAAATGTGCAAAATCAATATCAGTGGCACTAAGTATGATATTTAAAAAGTCACTGGAGTCAGGGGAGATTCTAAGATGCTGGAAATAACCAAACGTGATACCTATCTTCAAAAAGGGAAAGGAGGGACACGGTTCTGAACTCTAAACCAGTTTCCTTGACCACCATAGTTTGCAAAGTTATGGAGAAACTACTAAGGAAACATTCTCTTCACTTGGAATCCTTCAACTTTTTGTCAGCGAGGCAACATGGCTTCAGAAAAGGTAGATCAACAGTAACAAACTTATTAGAATTTTATGATGAGGTAAGCCAAATCTTACAGGAAAGAGAATGCTGGGCAGATTGCATATTCCTAGACTTCCAGAAAGCGTTTGACACTGTTCCACATGGGAGACTTATTAGGAAGCTGCAAGCAATGGCTAGAATAGATTGAAATGTCTTGTAATGGATAAAAACTTACTTAGAAGGAAGGGAACAGAGGGATAGAGTAAGACACTCAGTGTCTGAATGGAGAAGAGTTAGTAGTGGAGTTCCACAGGGTTCAGTTTTAGGGCCACTTTTGTTCCTTGTATATTTAAATGACCTACCAGAGTCTGTAAATTCATTCATGAATATATTTGCAGATGATGCAAAGATTGTGAAGAAAGTAAGAAACGAGAACAATGGTAGAGAATTTCAGGAAGATCTAAATAGTCTGCATGAATGATCAGAAAAGTGGCTAATGAATTTCAATACTTCAAAATGTAAGGTAATGAGAATGGGTACAAGTGCAAGAAGGCCCAAGCTTGACTACTCGGTGGCTGGAGTACAACTTCAAGAGACAGAAAATGAGAGAGATCTAGGAGTAAACATACTGGCAGATTTGTCTCCAGAAATGCATATAAATGGCATAGTAAGGGCAGCATATGCATTCTTATCAAATGTAAGGGTAGCCTTCAGGCACATGGACAAGGAAATGTTCAGAAATATTTATGTAACCTATGTGAGGCCAAAACTCGAATATGCAGCCCCCTTTTGGAATCCGCAATTGAAAAAACAAAGAACTAAGCTTGAAAAAGTTCATAGACATACCAGAGAAACTGGTGCCAGAAATACACAATCTCAGTTATGATGAGAGGCCGAGAGGATTAGACTTGCTATCACTCGAAGCTAGAAGATTGAGGGGGGATATGGTGACAGTCTTTAAATTCCTTCATGGTTATGATAGAGTGGATAGGGATCGATTTTTTTATATGGCAGGCTGTAGAACTAGAGGCCATGGTGTGAAGCTTCGTAAGAAAACTTCTTCGCAGGATGTAAGGAAATACTTTTTCAGTGTAAGAGTAGTTGATAGTTGGAATTGGCTAAGTTAAAAGGTAGTTAATGCTATCTCAATCCATAGTTTTAAGGACAGGTATGATAAGTATCACTAAGTATAAAATGAAGCCGATCAGGAGATGGGAAGATACGATCTTTGGGCTCTTTCCCGTAAACACAATTAGACTTTGTATGAGGGCAGTAGAGCTTGTGTTAGGGTAGGGAATGAAGTGAGTGAGTGGTTTCCAGTGAGTGTGGGACTGAGACAGGGATGAGTGATGTCACCATGGCAGTTCAATTTGTATATTTATGGAGTTGTAAGAGAGTTTTTTTTCTTTTTTTACCTAATTGTGATTACCTAATTGTGCTTACGGGAAAGAGCCCAAAGCTCGTATCTTCCCGTCTCCTCATCGGTTCCATTTTAGACTTAGTGATACTTATCATACCTGTCCTTAAAACTATGGATTGAGATAGCATTGACTACCTCCTCGCTTAGCGAATTCCAGTTATCAACTACTCTTACACTGAAAAAGTATTTCCTTACATCCTGCAAAGAAGTTTTCTTACGAAGCTTCAAACTATGACCTCTAGTTCTAGAGCCAGCCATATCAAAATATCGATCCCTATCCACTCTATCATAACCATGAAGGAATTTAAAGACTGTCACCATATCCCCCCTCACTCTTCTAGCTTCGAGTGATGGTAAGTCTAATTCCCTCAGCCTCTCATCATAACTGAGATTGCGTATTTCTGGCACAAGTTTCGTGGCATTTCTTTGAACTTTTTCAAGCTTAGCTATGTGCTTTTTCAAGTGCGGATTCCAAAAGGGGGCTGCATATTCGAGTTTTGGCCTCACATAGGTTACATAAATATTTCTGAACATTTCCTTGTCCATGTGCCTGAAGGCTACCCTTACATTTGATAAGAATGCATATGTATTTCTGGAGACAAATCTGCCAGTATGTTTACTCCT